>VWZY01004298.1:349878-370704 GCA_013399075.1 Chloroceryle aenea
CCCCGCGAGGTGGAGAGCAGCGGCCCCGTGGAGGCCGGCCCTGGCGCCTGTACCTTCGACTCGCGGCACCTCTACACCAAGAAGGTCTGCGGCGCGGGCTCTGTTCGCGTCGTCTCCTACAACATCCTGGCCGACACCTACGCCCAGACGGAGTTCTCTCGCACGGTGCTCTACCCCTACTGCGCTCCGTACGCCCTGGAGCTCGACTATCGACAGAACCTCCTGAAGAAGGAGCTGTCGGGCTACAGCGCCGACCTCGTCTGCTTGCAAGAAGTGGATAAGTCCGTCTTCCTGGACAGCTTGGCTCCAGCCCTAGATGCTTTTGGACTCGAAGGGCTCTTCAAGATCAAGGAGAAGCAGCACGAAGGCTTGGCCACTTTCTATCGCAGGGACAAGTTCAGCCTCCTTACCCAACACGACATAGCTTTCAGTGAAGCCCTGCTCTCAGACCCGCTACACAAAGAGTTGTGTGATAAGCTGGCCAAGTACCCCTTGGTGCAGGAGAAGGTGCTGCAGAGGTCATCGGTGCTGCAGGTACCAGTTTCTACATATATTCTTCCTCCTTCCCCTCTTCTCCCACTGTCTGCAGGCAGGTTCAGCCAAGCTAGGCTTGTTGAGCTTCAGACTCTAGGAGGGAGGCAAGGGATTAGGTATTTGAAACATGAAACAGTGGTATGTTTGCTGTTGAGGTAAGAATAGAGAGGAGAAGAGCAAAAACGATAAAACATTGAGACTTTACAGAATTGGATATACAGAATTACCAAAATTTGTTTAAAAAGGCAAAATTATTTTATTTGGTATAATATGGAGACACCTGTTGAGGCTGTGGCCCAGCTATTGATTCCAGGTTGGTGGTATTGGCTGCCAGGTTTTTTTTTACTACTTACATTCGTATGTCAGAATATGTATTTAATATGTATTTCATAAACTACATCTTGTAAAATAGTTTTAAGTGAGATTAAGTTTATTCAGGTTGCTTTAATAATGCCACTTTAGAAAGTGAGAGTAGGGAGAGAAAGCTGAGCAGTTTTGTGAGCTTGCTGATACTCAGTAGTTCTGCTGGCAGACCTGAGGGTAAGTACAAGTGTCTTAACAGAGAGGTGTGGGTGAGGAACTTCAGAAAACTCACAGGTAAAACTTTCCTACTCATGGATTGAGTAAGATGAGCAAGCTTTCCATAATAACTGAAATCGCCTCTAAATTTACATTCAATTTAACAACTATGCAGTGCTACATTTTGCTTGCTGTAACTCAGATTTCTTTTGCAGAGGTGGGAGATTAGAAAAAAAAGTAGTTAAAGAATAGTACAGCATTAGCAACATGTTCTGAAAAAAAATAAAAATGGAATGGATTGGAGGAAAAAATAGGACCAAAGCAGACATGTACTGATAAAAGGACATTGGTCAAGTATTTAGATGTAGTGGTAATGTGTTGGCTGATACCCAGACCTTATAGAGAAGAAAAAAAGAGTCAATTTAGGAGCTGTACTTTCTTTACTTATAAGCATCAGATTCTTTGAACTGGATTGCCATGAAGGCATAACTACCGTATTAAAAAAAAAAGTATAATCTCTCTAAGGCTTACCAAAGATTGCTTTTTCTCTTAAAGGTGTCAGTTCTTCAGTCTACAACTGATCCTTCCAGGAAGATTTGTGTAGCTAATACCCACCTATACTGGCACCCAAAAGGTAATTCTGTCCTGTTCCTCTATGTAGGATACCTGGGTTTGTAAGGGTTTTTGTCCTTCCTAGGGAGAATAGATTTTCCCTCGTTCTTTTGCAGCTGTAACCATTACTGGAATGGAGGGTTTTCTGCCTTCCTTCTTATCGGGATGATCAAGCCAGGCTGCTAGGTCTGTTTATTTTCCTTAGAGGAAAATTGTTCTAGCCTGCCTGAGTAGAAAAGAAGGCATGTTACACACAATTCACTCCAAGACTAGGTCCTGAAATACAGATAGCTCTGTGTGTGTTTTTGGCTTCCCACTCCTATTGTTCCTGAAAGACCTGTACTGGGAAACTGCCAGGAGGGCAACCAGACTAGGCTATAGAAGCTTTTAGAAGAGAATCTTCTGTTTTGTTTTTTTTTTTGTTGTTCTGTGCTTCTCAGGAAGACTATTAGGATGTTTTCCACAAAATGGAAATCTGCTGTTAGATGGGCATTTAAGGTTCAGAGTTACTACATGTACAAGTTTAATTTAAAACCTTTGCCTCTCAAAAAGCTTTCATAGTAACAAATGTCAAAGGCTTGAAACTTCTGTTTAAAAAAATATTTTAAAAGCATCTTGCACAGAAGATTTACAATGGGATTGTTGCTTTAGGTCTATACATGATACATGCTTAAAGGAGCAACTTGGAAAATTCCTCTAATGCTACTGTGAATTTCTTTAAGTAATAATTTTTTATATTCATAGGTGGGAACATCCGTCTCATCCAAATCGCCGTAGCCTTGTCTCACCTCAAGCATGTAGCCTGTGACTTGTATCCTAGCATCCCTGTCATATTCTGTGGAGATTTCAATAGTACACCGTCATCTGGAACTTACACTTTTATTAAGAGCGGTGGCATTGCTGAAGATCATGAAGACTGGGTCTCAAATGGTGAAGAAGAAAGTTGCAATATGCTTCTAAGCCATCCTTTCAAACTGCAGAGTGCTTGCGGAGAACCTGCTTATACAAACTATGTTGGTGGGTTTCATGGATGCCTGGACTACATTTTCATTGATGGAAATGCTTTAGAGGTTGAACAGGTCATTCCACTGCCAAGTCATGAAGAAGTAACAACTCATCAGGCTTTACCAAGTGTTTCACATCCTTCTGATCATATAGCACTAATATGTGACTTGAAGTGGAAATAGATCAGCTCTGCATGGTGCTTTTGGCGGTTTTCAAATAAGAAATCTAATTTACTGCTGGGCAACTGAGGTTACACCCTGGCTTGTATACTACTAAAAGGAAAGTCAGAAGGATTACAGGAAAGTTCATGTGTGTTTAATGGTTCTGCTGAGTATTTTCACACTGTTCAGAAGGTTTGCATGATGAGTTTTCCCTTCTCTTTTTAGATACACATAAAAAATATATTTAAGGCAGGGGTTTTGAAAATTGGATTATCATCTACCTTTTTTATTGGTGTTTTTAAAGGATTAAGAATTATTTTGTTAATAAAGATATACAAATTTAATCTGATTTGTAAGACAGCCTACAAACTGAACCCTGCTCAGTTCAGAACCATAGAGAAAACCTGAAAATAAATGGACTCAGTTTATTCAACCTCATTGTAATTACTGTCATGACAAGACAATACTTTAAAAATAAGCTCAAGAAATTGCCTTGTTCACTTGTTACCATGTCCATTTTTTTTCAGTAAGTGGTATGAACTTATACTTAGTACCTTCTGAAAAGATATGCTTTTAAGTCAGTGAATAGACTTTCAGACAATAATCAACCATGTTAAATTCAAGGTTATAATGTAGGTGGAGGCATTCACTTTATATGAATGAGTATAACAGGAGCACCTGGTAAAATTGGTTGATATAATATAGGTCACACCTACTTCAAACATCTGTTGCTTCTGTTTATAATAATTGGCAATAAAACAAATACTACAACTCTGGATAAGAGGGACCTTTTCAACAATATAATCTATTTTCAGGTAGGGGGAGATACAGAATGGTAGAGCTGGTGCACTATCTGTCTGTGCCTAAGTCTCAAGAAATACAAATGACTTGCAAACCTTAATCATAACTGTTCTGTTTTGCTTCTATACTGCATAGAAATACAACCTGGTTTTTTACTAAGTGTTTTTACCATGCTATTTTTTTTTCCTTCCAGAAATAGTATAGTCTTTCCTAATTCATAAGACATAAATGGAATGTGGGGAAGTATATTTTATCTATATGTTCACTGGATGTGGTGGAGGGGTTGGAATCATTTAACAAGCCTCCTTTGCTGCATCATTATTCCATATGAAACAAACAGCATTTGAAAACCATTTCACTAGATCTCCCCCTCTCACTTAATAAAACTCCCTTTTCGATTGTCTATCACAGTTGTCAATTGACTTAAGTAACTGGTGTCTTTCATGGTGAAATAAATCTGCCTAGGTGGGTAAAAGCTGGGTACCATATACTTGCACAACCACCTACCTCCACTGCATTCTGCTGGACTCCCTTACAGCTGGGATTTGCTTTACTGTTTATATAGACACACACTACTTAAAAATAGGCAGGCTCTTTCAAGTAACATATTGCTGGGGGTTGCTGGTAGTAGAATCTTGCCGTAGTAGAATGATAGAATCATTTAAGATGATTAAGTCCAGCAGCTAGCACAGTTAGGTCACCACTAAACCATGTCTCTCAGCACCACATCTACAGTCTTTTGAATGCCTTCAGTGATGGTGATTGAAACACTTCCATGGGCAGCCTGTTCCAGTGCTTGACAGCTCTTTTGGTGAAGAGATTTTTCTTCATATCCAAACAACCTCCCCTGGTGCAACTTCAGGCTATTTTCTCTTGTCCTAGCATAGTACTATAGTGTGAATATAGTGCTAAACTGTGAATGCTGGTGCTTTACAGAAGCTTGCAAACATCTGCCCTTTAGCCTTTTCTGTGTTATTTTGAATAAAATCACTCCTGGTTTTTGTAATTGTAGAATCTGAGCATCTAACAACTTGATGCTGATAAACTGCACTAGGAAAGCCAACAGGCTGGTTTAAGCTCAGAGGTTATACAAGGCTAAAAAAGATACAGGCCCATAAATCTCAAAAACATGTCTCAAACAACATGACATGAGAAAATGCATGAAGTTCTCATGAATTGTCCAGAACTTTGTTACCAATTCTGCATATAAAACAAAAATTGACTAAAGGACTGTTCCATTAACATGCAAGTTTGTAGAAGCTTGTATTGCTAAAGATCTTATGTAAATGCCCTTGGCAAGTGGCTTTTCTCAGCAACATAAGCATTTAACCTCTCATTCCAACCTCCATTTCCTGATCCAGTTCTACAACCTCTGAATTCTGTCTACTTGTTCCCGCTAATGCCACACCAAACTTAAATAGGGAAGTGATCCAGCCAGAAACACAGAGCTTTTAATTTTCTTGACTGTATTATTGTTTAGTGGGTCATTATATCCTGAGCTGATTCATCAAAAAGCCCCTTGTGCCCAAAGAGCAAGATACAGGCTTGAAGGTAGTAAGAAGTGATCAAAGCCTGGAGCAAAGCACTCACCTCTCAAGCAGATCTGCTACAAAACGTAGCACAAGAACTCCCTGAAAGAGCTCTCATTTAAAGGTAAACCTTTACCTTCTCTCCTTTTAAATACCTACCATTACAAATGGGTTACTTCATCTTATTTTCCAAACCCAAAACATTAAAAACTTGTAACTTTACCACAGTACCAGAAGATGGAGCTGCTCAGAGAATAGACTTGCCCGGTATTCTGCTTCCCAAGAAACATCAGGTTCCCTGTAACATCCTGTATTAGTACTTCAGTTGCTCGTTCCTGCCTCCTTGCAGACCCAAGGAGGGAGAACACAGGAAGGCTGCCATCTGCAGGAAACAAGCGCCAAGGGAAAAACAAGGCATTAAAACAGGTCCAGTAAAATTAGATGGCCATTGCACATAGCAGATAACCCTTTGATATCTTCAGAAGTAAATTCAGGCACACAAGCTAGTGCTGGAGATTCTCCAGTCCCAAGCATCCCTCATTTAATTAGTAAAATGCAGCAGCACAGGCTGCCTGCCAATAGCAGCAATGCCTCAGGAACCAGTTGTACATTTCTGGAGTGAGAATGCAGCAGTAGGGTCTAAAAGTCACAATTCCAAAGAATTTGAGATTTTCTGAGGGGTAAAAACCAACCCTTAGATACACCTTTGGCCTGTATACCCCATGCTCCCAAGCTATATTTCTGTGTGAGGTACTATATGGTGCTTCCTGCTCCATATATGATAATTTTAGATTCCCTTTTAGCTCCCCCTACATATCTAGACCATACCCATTAATTCTTCCTCTCTAAATCACCTCTACAAACAGATTTGTATAAATCCCATTAAGCTTGTCTCCATTTTACTTCATAAACTCACCTATGTTCTTCCAGCAATTGGAATGCTCCATATCCTTCACATCAAAAGAATCAGGCACAATTCTCCTTTGCATCTTTTCAAATGTGTGTGGGTTGCTGTTTTTGTTACCTTACTTCCCCAAACCATCCCGTTAGGAAGGAAAAGCGCACATCTCACTGTAGTTTCTAATTGACTTTCTCCTCTCAGATGCAGTAAACTCAAGAGACAGTACTGCTTCAGCATCTGCTCTGACCAGCTGATGTCTCCAGAGGAATGAGTTTCTTCTCTCACACTAGCTCTTGCTGTGGACCAACTCATCATTCACAGAAACATTACTAGAACTAAGACTGGCCTTCAGGATATAATAGGTACATGGCTAGCTTTTGGGGTGTTCTGGCTACTGTAAAATGTAGCTTACCTGTGTATTTGTTAAGTACAAAACCCACCGATGTTCTGCCAGACCCTTCAGAGTAGTCTGGCAACTTGGAACTCAGTATTTTTTTTTCCCCTGACCTTGTTCATTTCAAACAAAGGAGAACTTAGTCACCTGTGACAGTTACTACGTGAATTCTTAAACAACAGCATTTCTTGCATCACTGCTACTTTTAAAGTGACTAATTTAAGTCTTTATTAAAATGCCTTTATATATCATAAAGCAAACAATAATGCAAAGTTTGATTGAGAGGAGGAAGAAGAAAAGGAAAGATAAAAATGGTGCAGAAGAAGGGGGAAAATAACCAATGTGCTAAGGAGTCAGATGTTTCAAAATAATTGCACAATTACCTTGTTTCTCATGTTCCTAGCACAAAATGATGTCCCAAGACTTTCAACTCCCACTCGCTAAGAGGAAGAGCCTGAAACATTTACCGTTTTCTTAGGATATGCATCACATTCCTTAATAGAACATGGTGCTTTTATAAAAAGATGTCTGCACAACACACAACACATGAAATAGCTAAGCATTATTCACAGGTCCAACAGCAGCACATCAAATCTCATTCTTACTCAGGTCACCTGTCAATATCATTCTTGACAAGGCTTGGAAAGTCATACTGGGATAAAGTGATTTGTGAAGTTTCATCATACTGTGCTGAAATTGCCTTTGATGAGCAAAAGACTGCAAACTGGGCTCTGAATTCTCATTACTGGCAAAACCCTAAGCCACACCTTATACAAGCCAGGCCACTGCTCTAAATGCCTTCATATTGCTCTGTTGTCTCCAAGTACAATTTTACTGGTGTGCATTGGAAACACCAAGAACAAACCAAGGAAATAAAAACGCTTATAGCATTTGTTGCCAATTCCTGATGGGTTTAGAACAGAGTTTTGTTCTGCTTGCAAACAGTCAAACCAAAGCCTGCAGATTATCTACAAAATAGATGCAGAAGAAATTCTAGATTATGTTGCACATGAAGCCTTTAAAAAACAAACCAACCAACCAACCCCAGAAACCCCTAAAAAACATCTGCTACTATTTCTGTCATAGGCTTGAGTGATCAGCTTAGTTATACATGCCTTTTGCACTGGTCTGTATGTAGATTGAAATATTAATGCAAAACTACTCTCCAAATAATGGAAAAAAATAAAAAGCCCATCATGCATGTACTGAAAATACAAGGAATAAATTATGTCAGCATGGCCAAATACAACATTTATTCTTCAGGCTTTTGCTAACTGCAGTTAAGCTGGCCATCCAACACACTGAACTGAATACTCTTCTATACATGTATTACTAGACTGACTCCTCATTGCAGTAGAGCATACCCATTGTTTGAATATAGGAATTGATGCTACACACTGAAAAAAATCAGCTACTTGAACTCAGGATTTTCCATCATTACAGCAGAGTGAGGAACAAAATTTTATCAGCCTTGTGTCTAAGAGTTTGAACTTCTGGGACATTATCTCAGTTCAGGTAATTGAAAACTGACAGGGAAATGACCAAGTTAGTATCTAAACTCTTAACAGATGTGACAAAATTGGATCTTCATGGGAATTTCATCAGTCTTTGGAGACCAGGACTATATTATGTGTTGTTACTGATACACAATATATATAGGTCACTTATAATTGCTTTAGCCAGAAAATATTTTAATGAACAGAAAAAAATTACCTACCCACAATGTCTTAAATGAGTCAGCACATTTACAATAGAAGAGCTGTACTGTGTTAAGACTTAGCATACAAATTATTGTTTTGGTCAGCTCATGAAAGTGTTACTGCCACAGCTAGTGAGTTTACTGACAGATGACAGCCATATTAATGGAGTATGGTAGGGAGTTCAACACTGCATGTGATCTTGGTACTAAGATATAAAACAGCGTAATTAAAAAAAAAGCAAAACAAAAACTTCAAGCATCACTAACTCCAAAGGAGAAAGAAAGTCACCAAGATTTCCGCTCACAGCAACAGCCTGTACACATAGGCATAACAAACTACTTCATGTTTGGCATTTGACAACAAGGCAGCTTTCCAAGAACATGCACCAGCCTCATCAGAATCACCAACACGCAGCGTGCAGTGCACCTTGAAAAGGTTAAGAGTATTGAGAACAGCTGATGAGAATTCAATAGCCTGAGGAAAAGTTTATTTACTTCTGTCAGTTGTGACATCATTTCACAGCCCAGCAAACATCTTGTCCCCTCCACAGCTTAATATTGCTATCAATAAACTGTAACAGAGACCTTGCTTCCAAGATTACAACCTTAAAGAATGCTAAAAGGCAGATATCTTTTTAATAACAGACAAGTGTGATCTTACCTATTTACAGGAAAACTGAAATACTTGCTTCAGTTCCTCTTTATGCTTTGAGGACTCACTACTGTTAATCAGTTACACACAAGAATTGTACTGACTTTCTCTTACTAGACTTCAGTGTAAGCTGTAGCATTAACACCTCATGCAGACTCCACCACTCTTAACAGAAGCTCAAAGTCTACTTTCTGACTTGGAGAAATTATGTATTTTATAGCAAAATTACAACCTACTAGTACACAAAGACAAGTAGTGGTGACTTTCTGAAATACGAACTTCTATACACATGCTGTAACTCAAAAGCTCAGTGGCTAAACAGAGCTCACCTAAACCTGAGCATTTAATTACCTAAAAGCTCTTGAGGTAATTGAAACAATGAATCTTTATCTCTACCAAACAAAATGTTTCCTTCAAGATAATAGGCCTACTTTTTTTCCACTTACCTACTTTGTATTTAAAGTCAACCTCTAACTTCTTCCTTGGAAGAGGAGATGACATTTCATTTGTCACAAGCACTGTTTCATTTTAACCTATTGGGACTACCAACACAATCGGTATTACAGACAAGCTGCCTCTTCCGAATAAGGTGGTCCTTTTATTTCAAGAAACTGCATTGCTAGAAATATGCACATTAACAGGTACCATTAATATCTACTAATGCACAGATACAGCAACTTCAGTTAATATGTCATCAGCAATTCAACAGTGCAGGCAAAACCCTGGTGACCTTACACTGTCTCCTGGATTTCTCTTTCTCCTGGATTTCTCTTATAGACTGAAGACAGTTAATGACCGTATTCAAAAGCTCTGGAATATTCTGTGGTTAGTTGTGTTCACAGTAACAGTACTGCCTAGAAACTTAAACCTCAATTACAGCAGAAACTGCCTTGGAAGGTGCTCTTAATCTAAACTAACTTGATTGTACCAGCTCTTGTCACTGGCATTTCTTCTGGCAAGGATAACAAGACCTGAGCTAAAAATAAGAGAGGAGCTTAGCCTGAAACTGCAATGAAATCATGATTTGAGTTCCTAAAAACATACAATCAATAGTACAGAATATTTCAGTTGGAGGACCAAACCATATTTGCATTATATAGCAGAAAGGCAATAGAAAAAACCAGATTTTTAAAATACCAGTTGGCAGCAGCTTTAAAAAACATTTTAAGTCTTATGAACTAGAGGTATAAAGGAGCAGAAAAATGAAAGCAGACAGTAGCAGTTACATAGAACTGATTTTTTGGGTGACTGTCACCACTGTCACCATAATATTGACTAAATCCCCATAGAAGCGTTCACGTCAGCTTCCCAGCTAGCCACCAACAGAACTCACAATTCTCCTGCTAGAACCCACGCTGGCTTCTTAATGTAGATTCAACTATGAAACAGACATGCATGCTTTTCAGGCAGTTCATATTTGGTTTATTACCATGTTTGTAATTGTTAGTATTTTCATATCTGGACATCTTAAAAGCAATATTAGATTTACAACTTCGAGACACAGAATTATGTAAGTCTCGATGACAGCTACTCTGTGCACTGTATACAACTTTACTGCTCACTTTCTGTGTCCTGTTCTACACTGTTCCAAACAAGTGAAAATCCAAGACTGTTGTTCACATTCAAGCTACAGGAAAGCTCAGTATATGGAAAAAGAGTAAGCGGAGGCTTGCAGTTCAACTACTTCAGGAATGAAGAAGAACATAGACAGAACTACACATTTTATCATTTTATTAGGAATAATTCCAAGTGGGTTATGAAGAAACTAATCCATTGAGTTTGATGAATTTTCCAAAATTTCTTTATGAAGATATGCTCACCAACAAACAGTAAAACTTCAGCAGAAATATTATACACTGGGCAAAAATAGTCAGGCTGATACCAAAAAGCAACATGCAACATAAAGAGGAGGGGGGCGGGGGGGAAACAACAACAAAAAAAAAACCCAACCAAAAAAAGCCCCCCAAGAAACACAAAAACCAAACCAAACAATATAAAGGAAGACAATCTGCTGAGTATTAAAAACCATCTCAACATGAGCTCTTCGCAACCAGCACAGAACTATTCTACCCAAGAAATCCAATTCACACAAAGGCAAGTTGGCCTGACAGAATCCAAGGATTAATAAAATGTTCCTCAGTGCAGTAGATTTGTATAGTGTTTTAGAGCATTTCCTTGGCTGGAACAAGCAGTATTAGGAATTCTTTTTGGCAAGGGAGAAAAATAAATACATATGGAATGCTACATTTTTAAATCAGCAGACTGTCTGAGGAATGAAACAGGACATCAGTAAACTAAAAGTAGCAGGGAGAAAAAAAATTAAAACATTAATTTATCGGTGCTCAAAAGAGTATTCAAAACAGATTTTGAAGATGACACAATAACTATATTCAGGCATTTAGGCTAATGGGGGGAATAAAATCAGAAGATACACTTTTTCCAAGTTAAGGAGATTTTTACCCAAGCATATTGCTACCTTTGTAACATGTAGCTCGGTAAACAATTGGCAACAGAAGTTGAAACGCTGTAATATCCTGCCCAAATATCAGTTCCAGATATTGTAATAACCAAGAGGCAAACTAATTTTGTTGTAACAAGCCTAGACCACTTATATCAAACATGTCCCTGGTGAAACAGTTGTCCAGTTTGAGTTAGCGTTTTGAGAGTTCATTTGACAGCCAGTCAAGTCCCTCATACAGACCAGTTCCTTGTGTAGCACAGGTAGCCTGGACGTACCACTGTTGATGTAGAACACAAACAAAAAAATAATTTAAATACTGGCAACATGCAAGCTAAGTTATCACAGTATGTGACACTTGAATACCCACTCAAATAGTTCTTTCAACACTGCTTTGTGCCATAAGTAGAATTAATATTGAACAAATGGTATTCTTAGAAGTTTTGAGAAGTATACACACAAAGTAGATGGGATTCGGACATTATTCAGAAACTGTTGGCCCATCTAATGCTAGAACACTTTAGGGCATCAAGGAGCAACTACAGAACTTGTATTTGGTTTATGAGCTGAAAACTAGCTTGCTTTTGAAAGACTGCTCTTCAGGAAATGGGAGATGGAATTACCTAAATTAATAGGCCTCTAAAACTTCTTCTATGATCTTATTTTGAACAAGGACTTTAAACTATGCACTACAGAGTTTAACAGCAGTTACATGCATCTTTCTACAGAAAGAAGTGGAAAACCTCCTTTTCCTTTAAAGAAAAACTTACATTTACACTATATAATAAAGGAAAAGGAGAGTTCAGTAAGCAGGAAGTTCAGCACTTACAGTTCTGTTACGCAGAGACTGAAGGCCTAGTTTATCTGTCATTTCACTGATTGCCATGGCATTTGGCAAATCTTGTTTGTTTGCAAACAGAAGCAGCACTGCATCTCGCAGCTCATCCTCATCAAGCTAAAAGAAAAAATGGTTATGTTATTAACTCAGTTAAGTATTTCAATTATTTCAACAAGCATTAAATAAACTTAAGTACTGATTTTAAGGGTTATAAGCATTTTTATTCATGCTCCTGAAGTCACTAGTAAGTAGTGTGTGCACCACACAACTAGCACCCAACAGAACACATTCAAGTTAGAAAACTTCCTTTCAGTAGGCAGTTTAAATTTACTGGCACTTGCTGCTGAAATTCTTAATAACAATTTATTTTTGCTTTAAAAACATTTCTTTATCTGCCACATTTCTATTAAGGTTTGATGAGTGAAAAAAAGGTTCTGACACACTAGTAGTTCTTGAGCTAAAGCTCTCCTCAAACTTAACAGTTACAACTCACTGCACTACGTGACCCAGAATTACCAGGCGAATATGCACCGTACAAACTCCCTAAAACTTTTAAATCTCAGATCTCTTAGGGAAACTTTCAAACATCCAAAAATATGATAAAGTATAATAATCATATTTCAGAAGGTAATGATATTTACCATTTTCTGCAGCTCTTCTGCTGCTTCTTCAATTCTTTCTCTATCATTGCTGTCTACCACGAAAATGAGGCCCTGTAAGAAGTTAACCAGTTTTGAAAAACCAATGTAAACATGTAGTACTATTTTAAACCCCCCAAAACTCATACTGAATATTATTACTGTCCCCCCTCTTTAATAAGTGAAGTTGACAGAAATTTCTGTTTAAGAAATGAAGATGTCTGTCTGAAAAACTGCGTAAGTTTCAGCTACAAAATAACGTTAGGCCTTCTAAAACAAACCAGGTAAAACCCGTAAATGTTGGTTTACAGATTCGTGGGGCATTCATTAGTTTAAAAAAAAATGCAGCAAGAGAATCGTAAGTGCTTCACACACTTAAGGCAAGGCCTGAATTTGTTTATAAGCTTTTGCACCAAACAGTATTTCTAATGGCATCTCTGTTATTCAAGTGTCCTACGTACTTACACACTAGTTACTCTTAAAAACTCAATCTGAAAACTTTACATTTTATCATTCTCTAAGAAAAGAGAAGCACATTTAAAAAATATTTAGTAACAGCACTGAATAAGGAACCGAAATCAAGTATTACTCTATTCACAGGAGTATTTTGTGAACTCTTTTTGTCAATCCAGACTTCTCCATTTTCCTGTACCTGTCATATGCATTAAGCTACACAAAAGTTTCTTGGAAACAATTCTGTATTCAAGACAGAAAAAAACAAAACCCCAACAACCCCACTCCCAAAGCTTCCTAATACTAATAAACACCTTACTACTTGTGAACCAAAGGAAATAACAGTTATGTCACCAAAGACGACAAAGCAGTCATATCAATATGAAGCTGACACATTCTAATCTAACAAGATTAGCTCTGACAAGACCTTTCACAACATTTTTAGATACTCAGCATATTAAACACACTGAAATAGCACACTAAAAGTTGTATATTTTAAGGCTGATTATTAAAGAGTATGTAGAAGGGTGTTTAAACAATAACATTCTTAAAGTATAAGCCAATGCTAGTTCACAGACCAAAGCATGGCTACAGCAAAGTTGAAGAGTTCCTCAAACCATCTGCTCAAGCACACTACTGATCACTGGCAGATCCTGAAGGACATCATTCTTGCAGGCTACACTCACAACTACACTTGAACATCTTTGTATCTCTCAGAACTTTCAGAAAATAGGGAGAAGTTTTTCTGAAAGGAAGGGACAGAAGACAACTTCCCATATATACAGAACATAACAAGACTTTACAAAGGAGGTCTTTAACTATTGCCATCTTGGAACTCTTACCTGTGTGTTTTGGAAATAATGCCTCCAAAGAGGTCTAATTTTATCTTGACCACCAACATCCCAAACTGTGAAACAGATGTTTTTATATTCTACTGTTTCCACATTAAAACCTAAAAATAGAAAAGTAATTAGAAGTAGTTAATGCTAGTGTTAAAATGTAATTGTAACCATGTTAAAGATAGCTACTTCCTAAAATATACTTCTCCCAAATACATAGAAAATGGCTCATCTGAAATGAATTGCAGATCAAGAAGAAAACTTGACTGAATGGAGGGAAAAAAAATTAAAATATCAAATCACTTAAACCCAAGGACACCACCTTTAGTTCAGCAAATCTTTCAGCCAGAAATTGCTAGAGGCTCACAGTGTTTGGGGGAAGTAATGCTACTTAATTCATTCCTTTTCTCCTGAGCATCTGCTACTGGCCACTGTCAGACATAGGATTCTGATCTAGATGTATCTTTGGTCTGACACCATTATGGCAGTACCAGAAAGCCCATATTTGTCTTGATTCATATGCTAACAGCTAAGATATTAAATCCCTACACTCCTCAGAAGTTCAGCTCTACAAACACAAATTTAGAGTAAGAAGAATGAAGACATGATAATTGGTTATCTTACCAATAGTGGGAATTGTGGTGACAATTTCTCCTAGTTTCAGTTTATAAAGAATAGTTGTCTTACCAGCAGCATCCAAACCAACTAGAATAAACAGAAAATTTGATTTACTTCACGATATGAAATACAACCTGCTAATTTAAAAACATGCCATTTTACATGCAGAACACTAGCCTTTTTTCCCCGAGAAATATTTTTTCAAACACTTATGACATTATTTATATAGTACTCTATGTTACTTCCCATCTTCTTTATGCAGCACTGAGGGATAGAAGCAGCAACGAAGAAAACAAGCTTAGTAACACACTTCCATCCACAGCCTAGAGGCTCACAAGTTTCTAGTCATCATCTTTAGTGTTACTTGATTAAGTTTTCTCACTCATTTTGAAACTTTCGTCTGTGTAAGTCATGATGGTTTTAAATGCCTAGCAACAGTTTACATCGGCACACAGTTTCTCTTTGATCACAGTTGCTGCTTTGAACTCCTTGGGGAAGATCTCACTCAACCTTCAGCTAAGGCCAGTTTCACATGCACCTGAACCAACAAGAGCAAAGGACCCTTCAGTCTCCCTCATTTCAGCTTCTTGTCCCTTTGCTAAAACATTTCTTTCACACTGAAAAAACTAAAAACATTAAGAAGTTCATGTCATCCCTTTGCACATGGCTTAAAGGCTGTAATTCTTCTTCAGAATCACTTCTATTCATTGAGACATTAGGATGCTTTCAGTATGAGTCTCCACTTTTCATTTTTATAGAAGGCCTTCTGCACTGAAACTTGTTCTTGTGTTACTACAAAACTTGGCTTACACTGAAAACCAGCAAGCTTATGTGGTAAATATACAAACCTAAAAAAACCCAAGCAAACAAACAACCCAGAAAAAAAAAAAGGAAAAAAGAAAGCAGCCAGGAAAAATAAAAAAGCAAGCATCATTAGCATTACAGGCAAACACTCTAGTTTTAGAAAAACTGTTTGTGCAACTGTGTATTGTTAGCCATTTCGGAACACACAAGAGCAACTCACAATACAATCCCACATGTGAGGATCCAATGCCTACCACACAAGCACCTAAATAAACAGTTGGTACTAAACACTTATACACAGCAACAGTTTGAATAAAATGTATTTGTGAAACTTAAAAAAGTCAATAAAATACACAAAGCTACCACTCCATTAAAGAACTAATTAATTAGTACTTGCACAAGAAACCAAATGTTATCTTTGTTTAATAACATCCTTAAGTGTTTCAAGTTAATTTCCCGGTGGTTGTGATATATTAAGCTTTAAGTGACTTGATGACTTGACTATTAGTAACATAACTGCTTCCTTAGCATTGCAATAAAATGGAATTCAAAATTACCTACTTACTCATAATGAAACCAAACTCTTAAAGCCTCTTCCTTTACACAAACTGTTAAAGCCTCTTTCCTTTTTCCACAAAATGCTGTTACAGCAAACTAATTAAGAAAACCCCAAGCTATCTATAATTGTCCCCTATGCTGATATTGTGAACAGGATTATACGTGCCAAAGCAGTTTCTCTGGTATTGTCATTGTGTATTTAAAAAAAATAAAAGCCACAGAACACCCCCAAATGAAAATTTAACAGGTTTAAGTTTGCTATTGCTAGTGTTGGTCTCTTTTAGAACCACACACAAGCACAAACACAAAAATAGACACGGTGCAGCAAAACTTTCAGAGGAGATTTCAAGTCATGAAATTTATAAATGTTAAAATTTTCCCTACACCAATTAAGTGTCAGGCAGTCTTAGAAAACCCCTTAAGTGAACCCTGAAACCCTCAAGCACTCCATCTATGCTCAAAAACAGTGGTTTTAATAGGACAACACTTGAAGCCCAACACTAATGTCACAAAGCTCAGCTTCAGGTGAGCATTTGTGGAATGACTAGATCTTTACAAGAAAACATAATGCACGTACATAATATGTATGTGATACTTTTCCCTTAAATTAAAATAATGTAGTGAAGCAGCACTTAATGCTACACATACTCACAAACTCTTCTCACACCCATCCCTCAGTCATCAGCAGAACAAACACTGACAAGATCTGTTAACTTCAGCCATGAAAGGGGTTATACTAAAAACACAGATAAAGAAGCAGCTAATCCCATTTCAAAGAATATACACAGGGAATCATGAACCATTTGAGGATATGACTCAGAGTTAAGAAATTAGAAACTAGTCAAGAATTTTAAACTGTTTGCTTAATTTAAGAAATTATTGCCCCAATTATCCACTCTACTCTTGTACCAGGGCCCACCAACACCTCAATGGCATTGGCAGAAAGCTACATTAGCTATGTTAGTGCAAAGCCCAGAGAATTTGCTTAAATCCACTCTTATCCACACTTCTAATTAAGCTGTTGGACTTTGCACCGAGGCAGGCTGTTAGAGATACCCGTTCTCTCCTTCTGACTCCACACTTGAGACAGCAGCTTTTAACCAAGGGAAGGCAGCTTCTGCAAGTCACCATGACTGTATTTGCAAAAACAGCCTCATTTATCCAAACTGCAAATGTTATGTCTAAACAAGCAATAGTAATGAAAAGCATAGTCTCCATTTTTAATTCTTACTCCTGTTTGCCATTTACCACTCTTTTTAAAGCTAGAATTTCAGAGCACAAAATCACAGTTAATTTTTTTGAGCTGCTAGGAAACATTAACTGCAATTTTAGTAGTCCAACACATTCACATTTGCACTGGAACACTAAATGTAAATCTATGAACTGCTTCCATGCCATAAAGTTTAAGTTTTAATCTCAATGGCTAAATCAACTTACCTCTTAAATACACAAATAATAAACATTTCCGATTCTACATTTTCACTCTTATTCCACTGCCTGACTGACCACTGACAAGACCAAGATATAAGAATCTTAATAATGTAGAGTGTGATGGTCAGCAGTGGTACCACAAAGTGCTGAGATTACAGGAAAGTACAAATAGGAAACAAAGACTTGCAACCATTTACCTTAAAACAGAGTGAAACATCCTCTTTCTCTACCTGGAGAAAAAAATACCTACAATCCTTTCAGTTGCTGTTTAAACCACTGTGGTTCTAAGCCTCTGTCTCCTCTGAAGACTATTTATGCACAGTCTGTCAATCATGTTCTTACAACTCCAGCTTGCAGATCACTTGTCCTTGGGAACACCACCCCTGTGACCACATTTAGATTCCTCATTTACCAACTCTCCACTTCGATCATTGGTGGCTGAATATCAAGCAGCCTCAGTTATCACAACAGAGAACTTCACATAAGCTACAGATGCAGAAAAATTGAGAAATTACTTTTTAAAGCAAACCCCCCATTAAGAACAATAGATTTTGGTTGTCAGATTGGGATTTCCAAAGTTTACTATAGAATACAGTGTGTTGATACTTTCAAAAAAACCCCCAAGTTTCCCATAATAAGAGGGGGGAAAAAAAAAAGCTTCTACCATTTTTAACTGATTCATGACACTCACATTACAATCAAAATCCATCTAAAAAAATAAAATTAACAATCCCAATTTACTACAGGTTTGTATTCCTTCACTTTTCTTTAATTTTTATATCAATTCTCTCAAAACTTGTCTTATTTATCCATTACATACTACTCTTCTTTCAGGTTTCATTTCAAACAGGCAAGTCTTTGGGGGACATAAGGTGCAATTCTTAATACAGTTTCTCAAGAAAGTACACACACAAAAAAAACCCCAAAACAACAGCATGAAAATCAATAATGATTAAAGAAATAAAAAAAACACACCAAACAAAACAGTGAAGTGGCTTTGTGCTGTGTGGCACTGCTGTACAGACAATTCCCAAAGAATCCGGCTATTCCCCCCCAATGTATTAATAATTACCTTTGTATTTGAAGCTCCTGAGTAGCTATTACCTCAGTTAACACCTGCACAGCTACACCAAGACACAGAACACTAAATTATGATTCTGAAAGGTGCACAATGAATCCTTAACTTTAAGAAAAAGAAACTATGACTGAAGAGTTTTACAGACAAGTACATGTAGGGTTAGAACTCAGTTTTTCCACTCTAATGCCCCTATTGCCTAATCTAAATAAGTCATTCAATCCTATCCTACACTTACATGTTTACCCTCTATAGATGCAGAAATTATTTTACATACATTTCCTCAGAATGTTAGTTTAATGTTTCACAAAAATACTTAATTATACTAGCGCATTAAAATCATAATTTCAGTAACAATATACCATTAAATGTCCACCTTTTATCATAAATGTTGCTTCAGAATACAGAAGTGTGTCGTGTTTGCTGTTGGTAGTGGTAGCTGATGAGAAATATTAAAATTCTGCAGAACTCAGTAACACTAAGTTTGAGACCTAAACTAATTCTACTTTATATTAAATTCCACAGAAAGAGGAGAAAGCTGTGAAGTTTAAAGTTATCAATGTGTTCATTATCACCTCACCCACATATCTTACCCCTAAATATTTCTATATAAACCCCTTACCCTGTAAAATTACTTCATTGGTATACTACATGCAAAAGTTTCAATGCCTAGCCTTGTACAGTTCCTTTTCAAACCATAAACTGAAAATTATCACCTTGAGAAGTTTAATTCAATCCCAGTGTTCATTCAGACATCTCTCTTCAAAGTGCTGATTTATAATGCAGAAAGCTATAAGGAGTTTGTTTGCCATGTTACAGGTATAAACAAATTATGTCATATCCAATATAACATCTGCTTCTCAACATCCAGTTTAGGTCCCATGATACACTCTCATCACAACACAGCAAGAGTTTCATGCTCTTAAACTACATAAAAAATATGGTCCAGTCTTGTGCTCCAATTCAGCTCAGTAGTTGAATCTACTGTCTTCAAACCAAATAAATAAATAAATAAATAAAAGCATTTGAACCAACTGCTAGAAAGTGCAGCTCCCTAACTCATACTTAACCTACACCTGAACTGACTACCTACCAATCAAACTAACGCCTGGCAAGGTGGTGTGACCTGTATGTCCTTGCTTTCCTGTTTTCATTATTTTGCAAAATACAACAGAACTACAAATACCACAGATATCATTTATTCTACACTCAGGCTCATTTGAAGACTTTACTTGATTAATTTAGAGTCATATGTAGAGTCTGTCTGCAAGGGAGACAGACAAATCACCTCCTTGAAACAAACAGATGTACTAAGTTGTCTCGGGGACAAAAACTACTCGGATCATTTTGAAATGGATGACAGTCTCTAATTTCAAGCAGAGAATATACAATAAGAATTACTGTGTGTGCAATAAAAAACCCTCTGTCTTCACAAAATGCACGGAGAACGTGGAAGATAATAACTTTTAAAAAGCTGCATTGCTGTATCTGCTGTGTATACCCAGGCAGTTTCAGGGATGAGCAGTGTGCCAAGAATTTTCACAGTTAGGTCCCAGTCTGATTGCTATTGAAAGGAGCACTTCATGTAATTTCTTAGGACAAGCTACTTCAGCCAATGACCACGAATCAAGTTCCACTCAGTCTGGCAAGAGAAAGTGTGGGGGTTAAGATCTGTTTGTACATAAAGCTTATGGAGATGGGTAGGTGGGTGAAAGAAGGCAGAGAAGAATTGAAGTAGAGGAGGAAATACCGAATGCAGTATATGCTTGCTTTGACCTTTTGAACCACAATCCTAAAGTGTGTGTCTTCCAAGAGCGACTACCTTCAACTCTTACATAATCTGTATCAATAGAACCACCATCTAATTACAAATAAATAATTATGGACAGATAGTAAAACTAAGTAGGCACTGGAAAAGCAAACTTTTTAATGGGTTTGTACATGCAGAAGGGGGAATTTTGAAATGCCCTTTCACACGGGTCAGAGCCACTGGCAGCAAAAGTTCCTGAAAATCAGCCATTATATGATAATTTCTTAAGCACACCCAGACTTTGTCACACCCTGTTTCGAGGGCCCCACTGCTCGGCCAGGACCGGCGCCTCCAGTCCGAGCACAACCGCCCCGGCAGCGCGGGGAGAAACAAGCGCCAGGCCCGCTCGCCTCCTCGGGGAAAGAACACCGTCCTCAACCCGACGGACGGCCCCCGGCAGCCGGGCACCGGCTTCACCTACTGCAATTCGATCTTTGTTCCACGTTCGGCTCCGTCTGAACGCAAGCGGAAGCGCAGGTCCAAGGAGGGGGGCTGGA
>VWZY01004298.1:371529-394276 GCA_013399075.1 Chloroceryle aenea
GGCGGCCACGGCCGCTCCGGAGCACCGGTCGCGGCGGCCGGAAAGGGCTTCTCCCCGCGGCAGGCCTGTCCCTAGCGCATCCCCAAAGCCGAGAAATTCGCCCCTATGCGTCTCGTACTCCCCCTCAGCTTTATTTGAGGCGTGATAGCCCCTAGGCTCTTCTCCCGAAGGACAGCTGAGAGCGACAAGTAGGGGTTTCAGATAAAACCCTCAGAGAACCCCCGAATACAACCTAGTAACAACGAAGCCAGGCAGTTCAAAAAACAAAAAAGGGCGGGATGGGGAAAGCGCTCTATCCCGGGAACGCACATGACTGACTGCACGATCTTTTTCTTACATTGGTTACCATGACCTGGACCCTCTGCAGAGTCGTGGAGGCCGCAGTCAAGGTACAGCGCACTCATCTTGGCACAACAGCATCTGGCTTCTTGGCCAGGAAGCAGCTGATAGATACAGAGATATAATATGGGAATAAAACTGAAACAAGGCATTAGAAGCAGGCCCTTTTTCTGAGAGCTGTTTGATTTCATAACTGGCGGTAATAGCTGCTTTTACAACTACTGTAAAAAGCCCACTGTATGGTGACAATTAAATGCAGCTCATCATACGCTGCCCCAAATTTAATGCTTACGTGACTGAGCTCCCTATCCCAAGAAAGCCCGATCAGATTGGATTGGTTCAAGTACAAGCCCTACCACATTGTCAAGGGAGTTATAGCCTCCCTGTGCTAATTAGAAACGATGTCAGTACACAAGACCTACCCTTTCTCAAGCAGAAGCTATTTACTTATCCATTTAAAAAAACAAATAATAAAAAAAAATCTTTTAAGGGTCTTGCTAAACTGTCCTGAAACAGATCCTACCAGCAGGCCACTCTGAGTGGGACTCAGTTTAGGCTGTTCTTTTCATAGATGTTAAATTGTGTTCTTCTGAACAAAAAATCTGTTTTAAATTAAAAGTTCTATTTTCACAAAATTTATTTCAAATAAGCCATATTTTAACTTAGTGCCTGAGCTATGAATATGATCCAAATCAACTATGAGATTTGAATTTCCTGATAGATTGAAGGAGTCCTGTTCTAGGCTTCCAATACTTACCTGTTTTCTATTCTGAGCACTCACTATTTACACTTTTTTTTTTTTTGTCCAGGAAAGTTCAGCTTCCATGAACTTAGCTGAGGATAAGTGTACTTACTACAAAATATCCAAAGGCCTATTTTTGAAACTCTCCTGTTACAATCCTTGAGGCTATCTTAAATTCTTCTGATGACCCAGGTAGGGCACGTCAGCATTTTTTTTCCTGAGCAGATACTACCTCTTTTCTATATCCCTTTCTATCGCCCAGGTATTCTCTCCTTCATGTAACGGACTTTCCCCCATCCTGGTCCAAAGAATATGTAGGTACAGACATAAACACAAATTGTCTATTTTGTTTTTAAGTCAGATAAAGACTGAGGCAAAGTTACTAGAACTAGATTTTTGCATCATCCTTTACCCCTCAAGCCTCAGATGAATGAGGGTTAGTACAAACTCTTTACCTGTATTTTAAGCATATCAAGTTAAAAATGAAACAAAAGCTAAAAACAGGGGTGTGGAAATTCCAGCTCACCAAGCTGGCAACTGCTTTCTACAGCTGATACAATTCCTCTGCTGCAACAATACAAATCACTGAAGCATCCCATCAAAATATACATGCTCAGTGTAGAAGAACTGCAGGGAGACAGGACAAGACCAGAAACCTGCAATGAGCAGACTGCCTGCCTGTTTCCATGACTACATTTTTGCCTAGACTTGTATTTGTAGGTTAAGGTCCTTTTGAACCACCATTAGTAAGAACATTACGAGTCACTGATGAAGGCAGCAAGCAACGCAGTACAGCCTTTCTTTTTGCCTTTCTTTTGAACAAGATTCTAATTCTGTTTAGGCATCTAGTTACTCAAAGATTTAAACTAATACAAACTCCTTTAAAAAAAAAAAAACAAACACCTGAATTTAACTTTTCTTGCAGTCTACTTCCCATGACCACGGTTCTCAAAGGTCTTTTGGATGTGTACAGGAAACACAATGAAGATTTGATAAATTCTGCATGAAAGCCAGTCCCTGCCATTTGCTTTCTTGAGGATCCTGTAGCTCTATTCCATTGCAACCATGATGCATGATCAAACTACAACACTGCTCCATCACATCAGGTATTTCTGGTCACCTAAGGGGTACAGCTTCATCAAGTCAGACTAAGTAGCAGTCTCTAGAAGCTGCTGAATAGCTCTGCTTTAACAGGACAGGGGAAAACCAAACAAACAAATCACACCCATCACCGAAGTCACGTAACTTCCCAAGAGAAAAATAAAAATCAAACCCTTTATTTCTTTTACAAAAATACATGTTTGCAGTCATGTGATAGTTATCATAGTTGTTACCAGTTTACATGGTTCCAAGAAGCTACACAGTGCTCCAGGTTAAATATTTAAGATAATTTAATATAAGAATGGCCACTTAGGAAATTCTGGATTAGATATGCTATTCATCAGGGTGTGCAAAAAAAAAAATTAGACATTAATGCTGAAGTAGGGTAGTTGAAGTAACAGAGGACATTAAACTTTTGGTCATTTGTATACAAACCACAACAGTATTAAAATACACTATTTTCATAAAAATAACATTGTGACACTTTATATCTAAATAGGACATTTTTAGAAAGATGGTATGAAATATTATCATACAAAAGCATATTCTTATAGCAGGATTACGTTGTTAGTTTTTGAAAATTCAATCCAAGCATTTAAAAGCAAAAGGCTTTTTTATAACTGTGATCCACCTGTGATATAAAAGTGCATGCTGTGTGTACACAATAGCATTAAGTTTATTCTACTTGAAACCAAAGTACAACACTGCATGTGAAGCAGCTGAGTTCTTACCACTGAAACTTGTTCAAGAAGCTAAACATCACATTCTTTTTGCTTAATATACAAGAGATTACTCTGTATGCATGTCTGCTTAACGCATATACTGAGAATAATTTCATGCTACAATCTTTTCTTGCCGCAGTTTGACCCTTCCATAGGCTTTTTTTCAGCTGAAGTCAGTATCATCTCCCTCCAGCTCCATTACCTCCTCAAACATCCTACTAACAAACAAACAAAAAAAAATCCTAACAGGAGCAGACTGCTGTGATCTCCAGCTGAAAACAACTGTATGCCATCTAACTGCTGAAATCACTGATTTTAAAATCTGTATTTGAACGCCACTGTGTTTATTTCCTGTGATGGATACAGCATGCTTACACTTACACTAGGGGTCCACTTGAAATCCAGAATGTCAGCAGTTTAAAACCACCAATTAGTATACAATTACTTTATATTTAAGGCATGTGAATAAGAGCACCCTAATTAACAGATATTGAATAGAAGAGATTTCAGGAAATTTTCACCAGCTGCCTTCTCTTTAAGTTTGAAGAAGCTAAATTAATATGGTTTTGGAAAGATAGTAAGAAGGAAGGAAGTTAAGAACTGATCTGATTATGTCAGTTGTCCCTGAAAAAAATTTGAAAGCGATGATTTAACAGTAAAATACCTCAACTATAATGTATTCTGACCAAGTGTCACATAATACATCAGTTGGACTTAAAACCAGATGAAAACTTACATCAACAGGACAGTACAGGACAAGTATTGCTTACCCCTGAGTCAACAGGAATGGGTACAGCAGCACCAACTTGAAAATGTTCTGCAATGCCAGCACTGCACTGTGGTCCTATACTGTGGTATAGTTTCATATGCCCACAGAATTTTCTTTAAGAGCACTTATTTCAAACATTATTAGACACAGGAATTCCTTTAGTTGCATTGGTATTCAGGTTGGGAAAAAAAAAAAGTGAGAATAGTACCGTAGGCCATACAATCAGTACAGTCCATCTGTAGTGTTAATATACTATTTAGAGCTGTGTTCTGAACTTTGGAAGTCACTGTCTCTGTGAAACATTTTCCTTGTTTTCTGCACACAAAAAAACCCCAAAACCTCAGCAGAAATCACGTTGTGCCAGTTTTGAGCAAAATGTCCTGTAAATCTTCTGGAAGTGCTAGTATAATATCACTGATGTGTGTCTCCAGCTTTTTCAGTGTGTCAGCTTTCACAGGAAGATGTTCTCTGTCAGCCTGCAACTGCAAAGGTAAAATAGAATATGATTTCTAAAAAAAACCCAAAAAAAACAAAACCAACCAAACAAAATGAAAAGGGCAAGTTTATGTAAGACACACTAAAGCAACATATTAGTCTGGAAAATGAATTCCTCATTTGCTGACTGAGTAGTAATGTGGATAACACCAGGTTTCCTCAGCAATCATACAAGAGCATGAGATAAAAGTTCAGAACTGAGTAATCACAAGAGTCTGGTTTTCTTCTCTGAGGATTCAGCCTTGCTCTCACTCAGATCACTCACAAAGTTGCAATGAGTTTTAAGAAAGAAAAAGATCAGTGCAGTGCTTCCTAGATGATGTTGGGAAGCTGGCTAACTTTCCAGTCCTGGTTGAAATGAAACGGTTTTCTTTAAAAAAACCTGAATGATTGATTTGTTGAGCTACCTGTATCTTAATATTTTCATTACCTAGTTAAGTCATGCAAGGTTGAGCCATGTTCAGCTCAGTTACTTACCAGTTTATTCTTTAACTTTAAGACAAGATCTACTGTTTCTACTTCAGTATGTTTCTGACTCCAGAAAACCAAGTTCTAAAAGAGTAAAAATTAAGCATTGAAATATTTATGACAACATACATAAATTTCAAAAGTAGTACTAACTTGTACCTGATATTTCAGAATGAATTTTCTCCTTTTCCTTATTCTCATGCTATTTACCGAACTCATTTTACTCATGTACTGTCCCTACTGTGAACTGCAAAATCTGCTTTATTTGCATGCTTGCCCAGGAGAATGGCACACAAACACAAAACAAACAAAAATACTGCCAAACTGGTTTAGTTTCAAATAGATCTCTTGTACGAAAAGATGTTAACACTGGGATCAAAAGAAAAAGCTATTAAGTTTGTGATACTTTTCCTTTTCTTTGCAATAAGGTTGCATACATTTGCAATATAGTTGGATATACTCTAGGGGATATAACCGACCTAGCTATTGTCCTGCAAATTATTTGGGCTACTCTATTTGAACAGCCTCTTGGGTTGCTACAGTGTACTACTAGGGACTTGACAAGGCAAGGGATAACAGTCAATGGCTTCTTTAAAATAACCAGTCCAATTTAATTTTGTTTTGTTTTAAAGCTGTGGGGTACACTTTTTGTTGGTTTGGTTTTCCTATTTCATCTTCATCTGTACAATCTCTTCTCATGATACCTTCATCAGTTGTTCCAACTCAAGTAAGCTTAAGTAAGAAAGGCATCTGGCAACATTAAGATGGGCTACTTTATTATATAACAACAAACAGATCTCACTTCTCAGCTTCCAGTTACTATGGATGAGTTGTAGGCTTATTTACTATCCACACCTAATTAGTTCTCAATTTTCTATGATACTCACTGAGTTTATACCTTCAAAGCTACAAACACAACTAAAAATGTGTTTTCAACTGTAACACCAAGGAAGGAAGATGAAGGAAGTAACATTATCAAATAGGAGGAACAGGAGGAGGTATATTAATTTCAAAATAATCGCAAACAAAAAAATTACTACAGATACATTTTATAAATGATGTGTTTCCTGTTTGTTGCCATGTTCTAGTCTGTATTTGGTTAACAAAATCATGTTTCTTTAGGTCAGACTGACAAGATTGTCAACATTTTTGTGTTCAACCAATGAAAACAGCAGGAGTAAAACTGAGACTTGAAGGAGGATGTATTTTTATTGCAAGCTGATAAATACAATCATAAGCACACATTTTTCTAACCTCATTACAGAGTGCTTCCAGATGAAGGGCCTCCAACTTCTGCATCATTTCTTTCTGCCGGCTCCTAAACCAACCATCGAAGTTTGGCGATTTCAAAAAATGCCTGATAAAACATCAAAGCACAATACATTTTCTATTTTGATTACAATTTTGGTAACACTGTCTTCTAAGTCATCAAATGCACAGCAACTATACGTGATGCTGAAGAATATATTAGGACCCTCTGTATATTTACTTTCCAAAATCTGTAATATTCTTAAGTGGAGTGTAACAGGTGCTTCTAGTAACCACGACAAGGACTGAGAAAACAATGCAAAGATAAGGCGTCTGAAAGACTAAAGATTAGGAATTTTGTCAGGAAAAAAGCAAGGCTCAGTTTGAAATGCCCTCATTTTTATACTTGTGTTTGATTGGAAGGAGGAAACAAGTTACAACCAGAAATAAATCAACAAATAATACTGGCATACAGAGACCTGTACTGTTAGCAGCATCTTATGAAAACCATTAACAGGTTGCAGAGAAATAGATTTAAGCAAGTGAAGTATACTAAGCACTATCAATTCCTCTGCAAGCATACAGTCTAAAAGTAAGTCAGTATTATTCAAGTCAGTACTGATAATGTTTGCTTAAGAAAAGAGCATTCATATTACTGATTGTATCATTTATATATTTTTTTTTTTTTATTTTGATGACAGAAGTGACCTGTAAAGTCCTATCCAGTCTCCTTTTAAACCTGATGTGAGCTGTGGCCCTGCTTTTTCCAGTGTCTTCATGAAGTCATCTTGGCTAAACTGTCTCAGCTGTGGTGGACTCTACAGAAAGAAAATTTAAAACTCATCAGTGTATCAGAACTGTTTAATGACCAATCTCCAGATCATATGAATTTTGTTTCCTTACCTTCCATGGTGATATGCATTTTTGCAAAGGCATTAGGCTTGCCACGTAACGTTCCTAGGGAAAGGAAAAAGAGAGGTTGTTTGCATAATCAGTATTAGAGATACACAGTCCACGTGTATGTTTACTTATCACTTGTGACCACAGCATTTTCTCTTCTAAGCATTGGTGCACGGTGAGGTCATTCATATCTACCATGAGTCCATAAGGAGCTTATCTAACACCACGGGTATTTTTCAACTACAGAACTTTACATCAGCAAGATTCAAGAGGGATGTAAGGGAAAGGATGACAGGAAGCAGACATATACATGGAATATATGCATCCTGAACTCCAGCCACTAGTAAATAATCTCCTTTTTCTTTGGTGAAAATCTACAGGTACCTTCATATCATGGATGATTCCAAACAGTAATTCCACTTTGTCTGAAGTTTATGGAAGTGATTTTCAGAGTCTATCATACAAAAGTTAAATACAGAACTAAGCTACAAAATGCTCTACCGGCTGTGGGCCTCTTTGCAGTAGCAAAGCTTGGCAAAGACATGGCTGGAGGGAGCACGTTACCCAGTGGATGAGTAGTGGTGGAGACATTTCTTAGCAAGGCCACTGCTGAAGCTACAAGTCTGATGCCAGGAGGCATCCTGCTTGCCTTGCCAGCTCATACATGGACATCAGTACAAGCTGCTATAAGTTTTCAAAGTATTTGCACACAAATGGCCATGTATTTTGATCTCCCTAAGCCTAAGCTAGAGGCAAATTTTGTCTCATTCCGAACCAATTGGCAGAGTTTGTTGGAATGCTTAATATTCACAGATTTATTTTGTTTCAGTATGTTTTACCTGACATCAGGTAAGAGAAAGTAAAGCCTGTAGCCCCTGCTACATCATGTTGGCCATTAACAATTCCTGACAGCAACAGAGACAGCGATAAAGCTGAGTTTCATAATAATCATTTTGTCAGTCTTAGATGCTCTGAATCCAAGTAGAGACATTGTCTCTTTCTCAAAAGTCTCTTGTGACTTTTGTTTATGCTTGACATAGGTGCAAGATTTTAAAATCCTGCAACTACTGCAGTAATCAGAAGAAATAGCTGCCTTGAGGCCATAAAACAACAGATGGATTGGAAACTGGCTGAAGGGCAGAACCCAGAGAGCTGTGGTCAGTGGAGCAGAGTCTAGTTGGAGGTCTGTGGGTAGTGGTGTTTCCCAGGGGTCAGTCCAGGGTTCAGTGCTGTTCAATATATTCAACAGTGACCTGGACAAAGGAATAGAACGTACCCTCAGCAAGTTTGCTGATGATACAAAACTGGAGGAGTGGCTGACATGACAGAAGGCTGTGCTGCCATCCAGCATGACCTGGACAGGATGGAAATCTGGGTGGGGAGAAATTTAATGAAGTTCAGCAAGGGCAAGTGTTAAGTACTGCATCTGGGGAAGAATAATCCCATGTATCAGTACATGGCTACTCCATATTACATATGTAAAAAAAACACATTAGCCTAAGAACTTACCAATGGAATAATGAAACTTTCTGTCAATTCCAAAAAATACCGCCGAAGAATTACACTCTGTGCTTCTGTAGGACGTTTCTGTTGGACACCCTTAACCAAAAAAAAACCAAACCAAACAAAACAAAACAAAACAAAAAAAAACAAAACAAAAAAAAAAAAAACCCACCAAAAAGCATATTACAATAAGTCTATTACCCCAAAACATGTAAGCAGCTGTGGTAGGGTTAAGAATATTTATTGCAGTGTTTCTGTATTCATTTGCCATGAACCTACAGATAGCACCCCCTACCCTGAGCCATGAAAGGAAAGCAACAGTGTGCAATCATCTTGCACAGATATTCATCCTTTCAATTGCTGATTTTTGATTTTCATGTAAAGAAATTCAAGGAAAACAAAATTTCTATGAACAAACTTGTACAAATCAGTTAAAGTTCTGCAACTGAACTTTTTGGAACTCTAAAATCTAGAAGCTCCAATTTTTATGCACCTCATGCATGAGATTTCCACATCAAAGAAACTAGAGAGGGATGACAGGGGTTAGAAAACCCAAAACGGATGAACTGATCAATCACTTCAATTCTCCAAATTAAGCTAACTTTTTGAGTTCTACCATTCATGCTGTTACAGAAACTGTTGACAAGGCAGTAGCCCTTAATCTACCATGAGGAGTTATATCTACCCATTCACTTACGAACTGGGGCAAAGAATCAGAACCCAGTTTCATTTCAGTTACACAGACAGAGCTCAGCCTTAAATGAAAAAGCTGTACAACAGTACACAAAACATTTTCCAGAAGAAGAGATTTGCAACATTACCTTTTGTAATTGTTTAACAATTTCTTCATCTTTGTTCAAGTATGGTTTGTAAGAGGTATAAACACCTAAAGAGAAAAGCAGCATATAGCCAAAGGAAAAATGAGATATGATGGTATGTTTTTTGAAGTTAAAATACTTGCAGTGTCACTTTGAAGCAACTTATTACCAGGTTTGGAGTCCAAAGTTTTTAGATTCTTCAGTTTTTTCACTTTCACCTGCTTTGGAACTTCACCTGCCAAAACATTTAAAGGCTGAATTGACTTGAAATCTCCACCTCTATTATTAGATACTACAGCTGGTGTGCTATATATACATTGCACTGACTTTTAGAAACAGGTACTTTAATTTAGAAGACTATTTACTATTGTAAGAAGCATCAGAAGCACTGACAAGCATCCAAGTATATACAGTATTCAAGAAACCAATTTCACTTGACAAATGAGGATTTGGTTAATATTAAACTAAATTAATTGAACTTAATTATTTACATTTGTAAATAAATAAGCACAGAGATGGATCTCGCTGCACAGGACTGTAGAAGATATTTGTACTTTACCTGGAAGTTTAATATCTCCAATTCGGATAATGTGAGGCCAGTGTTGAAGCGTTTTAGCAAAAAAAGGATTTGTGACTCCTAGAATGACAGATGGTCTAAAAAAATAATGTTTAAAATATAACAGTAAGAGCTTCTGTCTTAATGAATAAAAAAGTTCAATTCTAATTCTTAACTTTATTTTCCTTTTTCATTTGAGAGTCACATTTTAAACTGCATTTGAGCATAGTATGTTTTTAAAAATTTAAAAGTTTTAGGTAATAACAAGAGAGATGCATCGTGAAGTCCAAACAATAAGGGAGTATAAAAGTGATGACATCTGCTTAGACTGTTGCCTAAATTCTGCCCATTTACAATGCTCTGAACAGAGTATTATCTGCTTTTTGGTAGGGTTTTTTGTTTGTTTGTTTGTTTTTTTGTTTGTTTTCTGAGCCAGAATCTGACCCATATTTGAAAGACAAATTGCTGCCTTTCAAGGTTAGATGGTAACATACTTGCAGTACTCAAATGCATGTCTACATGACTGATGTTTGTAGGAGACTTCTCCATCAAGCTCAGACAATTAAGAAAAAAATAGATACTTAATATCCTACTTCCTTTCCAACACTTTATTGTTCTTCGTTAAAAATTTAGTACAAGCACATTAATAGCACTGTTCCCGGGCTCACATCCTGTCAGGTTTACCTCTCTACTCTGTGCTTAGAATCTGGCTTCAAGGATGCACAGAGGCACCCAAAGAACAAGAGGCAATAAGAGCATCAGTCTGCAGAATGTGAGTTAATATAACAAAGTATCAACACATTTTTCAGCATGGTGGCTGCCATGCATTTTACAGGCAATTTTTAGCTAAGGAGAGACTGTAACTGCAAGCCTCATTGGAACTGCCATATTAGAAACAGATTATCACCACTTCAGATTTGTTTTAAAAATCCTAAATTTGAAAACTTTCTATACGCCATCCTTAAGTTCCCTATTTCTCAAGGTAAGCTGGGTAGAAAACCAAGTAATAATATTCCTTTAAATTTTCCTTCAATTCCTCCACCTATATCATGATGGCAATTGGGCATTTCTATGTTAACCTACAAACATTTCTGACTTTCACTCCTCCACTTGCTAGGTTTAGCTATATACACATATATATACACACTCATTAGGCATTCATAGATGAAACAAAAATCTGATCACAGAGCTCTGTAGAAGCTTAGTATAATGTCTAGGCTATGGAAAGAGCAATTTTCATCTCTTCATTCCATCTTATAATGAACAGCACCAAATTATATCAGTTCTCAAGTCAGCTTGTCACCAACTCAACGTTCCAAGCCTTACTGCAGTTTGAGTATGCTCACCTGGAAACGTTTTCTTCTACATATGAAATATTTTCCTGTCTCATATGAATTCAGTTGTTTGTTGTTTTTGTTTGTTTGTTGTTTTTTCCTGTTTCTATAATCCTATTAAACTCATCTGCATTATTGATTTAAATTCACTGGGATTTGCAGATGTTGTTTGTAATTTTTCAATGTTACAACACATGATTTACAGTCTTTCAAAACAATAAAGATCAGCAGCCATAAAAAGGTCTCAACTTTACAGAACAGCTGTATGGATGTTGAATTCTAGAAGTCACTTTGTTTAGTAATTGCTTAAAAATAAAACCAATTACAGAATAATTTTCCACAGAGCTACTACAGAGCTGGTGTTGCACAGACAAACCCGTATGGAAAAGCAAAACTCTTCTGGCTTTCTTGTTTGCAGTTTTACTTATCCTGTACACAAGTATCCTATGAAGCTCAGGTGCAAGTGAATGAAACTCAAAAGTTTAATTATGACATTGTTTCCTAACTTCCTTTATCCTACGTAAATGGAACGCAAACCAGCTAACTACAGCACTCTGTAAAATAAATCTTTAATAAATAATGAATCTAAATGTAATTCTCTAATGATAAATTCACAATAGTTAATCAGTATCTTAAAAGAAGTTTATGGTTAAGAGTGGCTTTGAGCACCACCTTCACAACAAAGTTTGGTTTACTTACGGGGCTTGTGTGCGAGTTGTATATTCTTTGAATTCACTGTCATGTATGGTGAAGTATGGCCTGAAATCACTGCAGTACTTCAATGGGGAAATGCAACTGCAAGGTAGAAAGAGGATCATTTTTTTTGTGAGTACACAATGCAAAACTTCATGAAAGACACAAGCAAATCTAAAATTTTAAATGCTTTGTTATATTCTGAGCAAATGAGGTTGTAGTCAGCTGCAATCTGCAATGACTCAGTCATTAGTTAGGAAGCTCCACTACATTTACCTAACAAGTGCCAGCACAGTTTCTGAAGATTCTGATGGTGATGGTGCCATCACGACAAGTGGTTCTCCTAGCAGCACTAGTTCCCAAAGCATCTGAATGTGAAAGAACACGGGACAGAAACACCTAAAGACAGATTGAGGTATTTTAATACACAACATAACCAGAAGAAATATGTATTTGATTAAGAACTGGATAAAAATGAAGTATCTAGTAGTATTTAATAGTAATTTGAAAAATAAAAAATACTCCTGTAAAAGTGAGCATTTACTGTGTTTGTTGATTTATTGCAGTTTCAGCTTCAATGTTGACTGAATTGTATTGTAGCCAGCTTTGCAACGAAAGAATATTTAAAATAATACTGATAATTGTTAAATGGCAAGCTACAAGATATGTGTACAGAAGAGTCACAGATCTTTTAGTTGTCAGAATTCACAACTAGGAGTAAATCAGTCCAAAATCTTACCTGAAAAGATCTACTTCATGAATAGTTGGTAAAGTCATGGAGATCTGAGCACCTGCCTAAAAGACATCACAATGGTTGTTTTTTAGTCATCAGAATACCTAGGTATTTAACAAAATAGTTTCCCTTAAATGCTTACAGAAGGTAGATGGCATATATCCTAATTATTTACTGCTGCTTTACTACCGCAATATGAACTACATTATCTCCATGAGCAACTAATTTTGTGTGCTAAAGATTTCACCCCAACACATACACCACTTACAGGCATGCAACTTTCAGTCCAGAAAAGCTATAAAATACTCAAGAAGGTTTAGTCATGCAGCACATGAAGACACAGACAGATTTTTCTATCTGTATTTCTGTATGTCTTCTATGGCTGAAGACTTTTAATTTGGTTTTCCTCCTGAAAAAAAACCCCACAATTAGTTTAGTAGTTTCATCCATTAGAAGGATGTTCAAGTTCAGTAACTGCATCAGCAAACTATCCTCTTCCAGGAGCTGGACATCCCTCTTCTAAAGCGCATGGAGTAACTGGGTTAGATACCTTTTCTAGAAAGAATACCTTTTCTGCATTCTTCCACACAAAGTTTCAAATACTGTGGATTTTATTATTATCAAAGTATACGAGGATTTGCTACCAATCTCTTATGAACAAGTTGCAAGTAAAAGAATGAAGATAAATGTTTAGCTTTCTCTTGAGGTTATATACAACAGAAGTATCTCATCTCTACCTGGTGCATATTCTGTACTATTGATGTTGTTCCAGGCTTGTCACGGTATGTTGGAATCCGCAGCTTTGAAAGAAAAAGAAAGACTTTTTTTCCATTCTATTGAATTCAGCAGAGTCTTAAAATGCTGACTTACAGACAAGATGTAACATTTAAAGAGGATATACTACAGTATGATGCTTAATTTATACATCAGTTAAAAAATACTAATGTTAGTCATAACTATTATGAATATTTCAGTAAAAATACATTAAGCTGTTGGAAAGAACCATCTGAAATAAGGTTATGGGGTTTTAAGGAGGTACAGAATTACTTTTAGAAAAAAATCCTCTCCTAAAACATCAGACATCCAGATGGGTATGAGGCAGAATCCAAACAGACTGAACAACACAGATATATTTTTCTGACCTCATGGTCTGCATCTGCAAGTCTTGTCTAGTGCAAGTTTAACCATACTGGAAGCCTCTGTGCTCAGATGGATGTAATTTATATACAACAATTAACAACAACTACACAAGCAGTGTTAAAAAAAACCATACAAGGACAATACCACTGAAGATGGTAATTACGGCTTTACTTGGTTTAGGAATGCAATTTCTACTCTCATGGCTAAGAATTACTGATGACATAAATACAAGCAATAACCAAACAAGAAAGATGTAACACTCATCATTATCATCCAGCATCCAGAACACTAATTTATTAAATTTCTGCTTTCAGAACAACTTCAGAAACTTCTCCTTCCTCTCCTTGGTGATGTACACATGTCTAGTCATAAACTTGAGGGTATCTGCTAAGAATGTACTTCCAACTGTAACCTCTGGACTCATCAAATCCTTTTAACTGCATTTCACATGAAGATGCTACGGCTCTCAGAGGTCTGGTTCTTAGCCACCGTTTAACATTCACAGTTCCTCCCCATGCACCACAATTTCTTTAATAGCTTTCTTCAGATGGATTTTGCTTGCATTGAAAATTATCATCCTTCCAAGAAATTAATTTCTGGTGTGGGGGCCAAAAAAATTTCAGGAACAAGAATGACTTTCATCAATATATTTAATTTGCTTGACTGGAACTTAATTCTCAGTACTTTGAAGTGTTACTTAATGTAAAGTCTCCTAGAATGCAGAAAGATAATATAGACACTGAAATTAGTAGCTGTATTAAAACCTGACTCTTTAGTACCTACAAAAATTACTTGTTAACCTATGCACTATAAAAGATCCTCCTCCCCCCCAGTCAAGGAACTTAATCAAGATCTCCTAGACCTTCACTCCAAGTGAGGCATTCATCTATTCCTGTTCTGAAGTATAAGACACTGAAAACAAGGCAGAAGATAGTGAGTACCTATCGAGTAAGTGGAAGGAAAACACCCCCAGAAAAATAAAAGTGCAGGAGTATTTACCTTCATTATAATTCCCATAATAGGCAAATGTAGTATTTTCCCTGGAACTGGTGGTGGCCAACGATCAACGTCGCTACAGACTTAAAGGAAAAAAAAATGTATAATTTATAACTAGCTTATATATGCTACAACCCACCCAACCCACCTACCCAAATGTGGTCACTTTTGTGCACACTGCAATTTCGTATTAGTGCTGAAAGCCCAGAAGAGTTCTACTTATCTCTTGATCACTCTGAACTCTGAAGAAGTTCTACATCCTTTTTGACATTCTTAGCGTATACTTTGGGAGAACTATAAACTTTTTAAGAAATTGGTATCCTCTTGACTTTCTCTTTTTGTAGCAATTAGCTGAGGAAAAGTTATATGGCAAACCATGAAAGTACTTATTAAGAAGCTCTGAAAAGAGCACACACATTTATGTACATTAGCCACTGTAGAACAGATAAACAAAAGTTTAGGAAAAAGCTATCTTTCCAGCTTGGCTAGAAAGTTTTTCAGCTTTTTTTTTTTTTTTTGTTAATGTGAATATAATTACTAATTCTAGTAGTTTCTGCAGAGCTTATTTTGTTAATAATAGAACCTGTCAAAAAACCTGTTATATACAGGCGATTAAAAATACAATTCCTTCATCGGGAATGGTTTTCACAAATTGCTGCTCAGTGAAAACACAAGGACACCAATGTTGTGCAGGGCAGACATGGCACAAAGCTATGAAGAAAGCAAGTAACTTTCCCATTTGATCCTCTCTGGCTCTTAAAGTGCTACAGTAACGCTGAGGCACTGTTGTCAGTGCTGCTCTGTCCCATCTTCCCTTGGGTTAAAAAAAAATTAAATAAAATTCACGCACCCATCTGACACAAGATGACATTTGTACAGCTGCTTAACAAAAACTGTCAGAATGCCCAAAAGGACTCAATTTGTGAAGAGTACAAACCAAGGGCTGCCATCAGCTGAACAGTGGGTCCTGAAACATACAACAAAACCCTAGATGTTTTTTAGGGGGAAGCTTCAACTCTCCCAGAGGATCCTAATTAGCTCTGTTCAATGATCTAGAAATCAAGCCAGTCTCCTAAGATTCAAACCTCTATCCTGCGAGGAGACAGAAACATAAACTAGCATGTGACAGTGCTGTTTATTAGTTCTTCAGAAGAAGTATGTGATATTTTAAGAGCTCTTCCAGAACAATATGACAGTACCACTACCTGCTTCCAGGAAAGCTTCACTTTTTTCAAAATACTCTGGTGCTATTTGCTTAAGCATGGTGCGAAAGAGGTGGACATAAGGTAGCTTGCTGATGAGGACCAATGACTGGAATAAAGAGTGACAAAACAATGGTAAATTTTTAAGTTAACCTTTTCCCTCAGTTCTATTGCAGTTCTACTGGTTATCCACAGAGAGCATCAAGTGTAATTTTTCCCACATGTGCAAGCCAACCACACATCTGACTACAGTCAACTGCAAATAAACAACTCCCAGAAGTTCTCATCTTTTTTATTTTAAACACACACAAAAAATTCTGTTCTAACAGTGCAGCTGGAACATAGCATAGCTGATGTAAAATTAGATCAGTTTACTATAAACCAACAAAGAATTTTGTTAAGAGAGCAAGATACTCTTCCTGCTCCTCTGAGGTCACTGAAAAATAATGAATTTCCAAATTAATATTCTGCTAAAAGATTTTCAGTTACCTTCTGGAAATAGCCTCTTTTTAATGATTTGTCTCGAACCTGTCTGAAATATACATAGCCGTAGTAATACGCTGGATCTTTCTGCAAAAGAAAAGAAAAAAATTCAATACAAAAACCTGATACTGTCCTTCTTTCTAAAGCATTCAATATGCATTTTAAAAGTTTATTTCCCTGCAAGCTCCAAAGTTGGTTAGAAACAATAAACCAGAAGAATTACTCTGTTTAATGGCATTATTTTTTCAATTAAGTACTTCAAAGAAAACAGCACTGTGTGGAAATAGTTGAGCTTTCTGGTTTTACTATTTTTATATCTATACTGTCCTGATACATCATGAAAGCAAACACTGAATTAATTTCCTGAAGAGTAAATCAACACTCATAATTTTGCAAAGTAGAATAAAAAAAAAAAATTAACAATAGAAAAACCTTAAAGCCCTGACTTGAAAAGGAAAAAAACAACCTAGTCTTCCAATGCATTAGTTTTATAAAAGATTCTTTGAATATTAAGGAAGCATGGTCTCACATTTCAAAGATAAAACATCAGCTTCATCCTTTCTACAAACAGGAACTCAAGTATTTGCCACATATACAGATCTAAATTGAGTTTGAGAATCAGACTCCCACTAGCATAGTTAAAGGTCTCAATATTCCATAAGGACATGCTGAGAACAACCTTTTGGTCACTACCTCTTTTAGGTAACTGCTCCATCTGCAAAAAATGAAGGGTGGAAACAAAGAGAGATATCTCAACTTCATGTATTTATTAAGTTATAAATCAGATTTGAAAAAAATAATATTAAAAAAAGGTAATTTTTTTACAATTTGATCTACATGTTTCTAGTCAGTAACAAAACAGGTCTGGCCTTCTATTTAATTCCCTGCAGTCCAAAACCCATAGTAATAAAATTTTAAGAATGTTACCAGAACTAATTATTACTTAATTATTATGATAATGTCAAGCTACAAAAAGCATTTGAAGAGCTTTGTCTTTCAGAGCATCCGGTTCATAGATTTTGTTTTTCAGACATTACATTTAAGCATGAAGACACATGAATTAGTATTACCCAAAAGAAATTAACTTAGTTTTTTCTTATTTCCAACCTTTAAATAAACTGGTAGATCTCTATCCAGTTGGTCAAGAAAACAACACAACGAGACTTTCCTTCCAGGAGACCGTCGAAATCTAAAACAAAACTGTGTGTCCCCAAGACAACCTATGTAGGGGGAAAAGAAGATAAACAACAAACAGTGTTCCAAGTTTAAGCCTTGTTTAACATGAGGACTTGTTTACAACCGAAGAGGTGTAATACTTCTGGTTTATTTATCTTGCACTGCTATTGTACCCTGCTATTGTGACCATATATATATATTTATATTTTTCTAAGTGTAATAGTTTTGCATCTTTGGCAACAATAAATATCCTACCTTCAACAAGGAAAAAAAAGTCACTCTGACTCACGGTGAGTTCATTAGACCATCATGTCATTGAGGAGCTCTACTAATGGCTATTGTCATACTGTTATTATACATTTTATTGTCTGCCCCTATAGTTCTGATCATCTTCGCCACGTCATTTCTCTGTTACGTGACTGCATTTAGCCTTGTTTGGACCCCGAACAGTTCATACCTAAGTCATACCCAGCAGTACTCCCAAGAAGTGANAACAGTTCATACCTAAGTCTACGCTATAAGAGTGTACTCTGCTGATCTCTTAGAACTCCATGTGCAGGCCTAGGACTCAATATATTTGAAAGTCACAAAACTGAGTGACAAAATTGAGTGAAATTAAATACTACTTCCCAGCAGTACTCCCAAGAAGTGAAACTTCCCTTCTTTTCTATCATAATTAATTTATAAGAGAATAACATAAAAGTATATTGACTATTTGCAGTCTGAAAATAAACTCCGGCTAAGGTTTCATCAGATATCAAAGCAACTTTCTCCAGGTGGAACATGAGAAAGGCAGTATCAGAACTTTTACCACTGATACTCTCAGGGATGTGTTCTCAACATTGCCAATGTTGTCTCCTATTAAAAGGGAAGCAACTCCAAAAGAAAAGCCTTTAGTTCAAGCAGAAGCTATATAAGCTAAGCAGAATGTGCTCTTCATGGGAATAGCGGTAAGAGGGACTGCTAAAATCTAAAGCACATGCAGGTACATCACTGATTCAAGCAAATCTGTAAGAACACAGTCCCTTTAGAATGCATTCTTCTTAATGTGAACACAGTCAATTAGAAGACAGCCTCCTGCACATTGCCAACCTGTGGTAAGCAGACTATCTTCACTGTAACAATGTAAACATTCACAGAACTGACTATAAAAAACAATCTACTATTAAACTTGGACCTCCTGTTAGAGCAGTAAGTTTCCATCTGTCAGAAGACACTTGCTACTCCATACTTAATTTAACTTCTTCACTAGTACTTTGATCTTATAGCTTTTGGACATAATTTGCAAAGACATCCAGGAAAAAAAAAATCATGAAGTCACTGCTGATCACCTGAATGCTTCACATCTCTCCCGTCTTACATCAACCAGTGCTAATTAACCAACAGAGCTCCATCCCCAGATAATCCCTGTTACGATGTAACAGCTCCATTTCACTACCTTCCCTTTCAGCCACATACATACTGTTCCAGCAACCACAGACAGCCCAAACCCTCGGTGAAACCTGGGTTTTCCCTGCCAGCGTGGAATAATACTGGCATGTTTGGAGGATTCAGGTCCAACTCCCAGAACTCCCCCCGCCCCAAGCTGCAGCAGGAAGCCCATGATGCACAAAGACAAATACAAAGGTAGCAAAATACTGTATGATAGGATAACCATCCAAATCAAATGGGTAACTGAAGCAGCTATCCAATCATAACAAGAAAAAAACCATAGCAAATAACATAGCAGAAATATTTGCTCCAAGTTTTCATAGCTGGTTCCCTTCATCCAAAGCAAAACCAGAAAGCTATTATAAAAAGCTATATACATAAGACCCCAAACTAAATTACCCTTAAACATTAATATGTTGAAATAGGTTGAAAAGGTGAAAAAATAGTGAAAATATTTAGCAAAATTATGTAAGAGAGAGCTCACATACATATTAAAAGCACACATCTGCATCACTCCATTATCAGCTGTATGCTGCAGAACAATCAAATACACAGAGTAAGAACAGCTATATGGAAAAGTCTGTTATTAAAGGTTTTGACTTCTGTAGATAAATAAATGCGAAAGGAAGTGTCTGTACTTCTTGCCATATCTTCTTGCAGATGGTCCAAATCATCAGCCACATGCCTCCAATTTCTCTTTGGCAGCAGCAAGTAGAAGTTTTGGTTAAAGAAGAATTTAGCAAGCAGGACCACACACAGCAGCAGAAACATCAAGAACAGAAACCATATAAGACAGTCTAAGTTTTCCCTCCAGAACTGTTCCATCTAAATGCTTTTTGAATTTAGAAGTCAGTTTCACTCTTAGGAATTTAGAAAATATACATTTACTTCTTTATAATAAAGGGTTCCATATTTCTTCCTTTTGCTTTATTAAACACTTCAAATTCTGTGCTTATAACTCTCTCTTCAATGACAATATTATTACTTCGTTTAAAAGCACGATTAAGACGTTCATTCCTTACTTGCAAAGTATTCTGAAATATCAGTATGTGTGTCATCTGGAAGGTCTTACACATTCACATCCCTGGTATTTCACTTACATAAAATAAAAAAGAATTCTCAGAGCAGAACAGACAATTTTATATTTAATCTTATTTGCAACTTTATTGTAATATAAAGATACATAACTATTTAATCTAAACCCATTAGTATATGTGGTCATATTCTTTTTTAACATAGCTTAATCCAACAACAGATGACTACAGAGTGAAGGAAGCACTTACCTGAATTAGAATCTGGAAAAGACAAATAGCAAATATTGGTTTTCTAAAAAGAAAAGAGAGACATTATATTTCTTGAAATTACTAAACTAAAATGAAAGTATATATTTATACAGCAACCATGACTTACCTCTTTATCTGTGAGTTTTGAATGTGGAGGATATATTACCTACAGGAAAAAAAAACCTAACATTATTTTATTTGAAAATAAATGAGGTATAAAAATATTTAATAGAAGCTTACTGTTTATGATACCATCCTCAAATACCTGCCGAGCCTTAGATTATTCTCAATGGTAAGCTATCAATATTATGTCTCTTCTTATTTTTCATATGCTAACTTGATCACAACTCCATACAACGTATTTTGGGTGCCAGTTGGAGACTACATTAAAAAAAAAATAAATCAGAGTACTTGAGTTATTTGGTGCAATGGCTCTCCAGGGACTGCAAGATCACACCTTTAGATCTAACTTGTACATACAAAATGCAGTACATGAGTCCATAGAAAGCCAGCAACGCATTACTGTCTAAAATCTGTTGCAATGGATAGTTACGTGGGAGCAATCAAAATTTAATCACAGAACTCCCTCTGTATTAATACTAACACTTAGAGGATGAACCTTGACTCCAAATGAGAGCTGGGAACTGCGTTAGCTCAAGTAATACCCTCAAAACATCATGGCTCTTGTACTGACAGGAGAAAATAAAAGTAAATTTATTTAATATGTTTTTACAACACAGAAATCAAAAATGATGCAACACAACGTAGAATATGGAAGCATTAAAAAAACCCGGGACCTACAAAATCAGTGATTATGCAAGTCAGTGAGAGAAGAACACACAGGAAAGAGGACAAACCTGAGATACGTAAATTTCAGCTTAAATCTACCCAAAAAAACCCCAATCCGAAAGCTATTAAAATGAGTGGCTACCCTGTAAGCAAAGGAAATCCAACATAAATTGAAAGATTAGGTTTCAAAGAAGGTTTCAGGCCTTCCATAGATGAGAACTTCACTAGGACAGAAGTTCAATACAAGAACACTACCTTGGTCTGGGCTCCTCATAATACCACACCGCTAACATCCACTTATCTAATCGAATCTTGTTTGACAAAATGTAAGCAAATATATCTCCTGCTAAAATAATGCCATCCTACTCTATAGAAAACAACAAATATATCCACTGTCTGGTCTCTAAGCGGGCTTTCTGTCCCCTGGCCAAAAAGCCTACAGTTCATCTCATTTTCCCCTCAATCTTCCATCCAATGACGTCCAGCCACACAACATACGATAACTAACGCTAAAAGCAGACGTATGAGTGGAACATCTGCATGCTGCATTTAGTAATCCGGTCATTATCTTTTTTTAATTTCTTAATATTTTTCTATGCTATCTTATGCTAAGCACTACCCTCAAATGTAACACTTTCAGCAGCTGAATGATGCTGAAATGATCTGTATCCAATCAAACGAGTACTGACCAGACGTGAATTCGTACTCCTTTTCCTCACTAGCTAGAACTGATATTGAAACAAAAAGTTGACTGGTCTTCCTGCAGCAACACAACTGAAATAACTCAGGCCTTAGTCATATAGACATTTTAAGTGTGATTTTAAGCATCCATTCATCTAAAATTAATGGCACTGTTAACACCACTGTTTGCAGACAGGACAGACTCTGAACTTCCTGTGCCACCGAGCACGTTACCTGCTTAAGTCACGGGTTATAAAGAAATACTTAGATAATTAGCACAGCATGCTGCAATTTTATTTCCATTTCTCTTGCCACCAACAATGCATATCTATATGTCTTTTAAGTATTAGAATAGCTAGCCTGGTCCAGTTCCAGGCCAGTATGCCATACCTTTATGCTAGTACCACATTAACATAAGCAAAGCCAAAAACCAAAGTGTCTTTCCCTGCACATCATTTTCTGAATAGTCATCTAGCGAATACAGTGAAGCAGGATGTGAAACTGATCCAAATGATAATTCTTTCCAGTTTGCTTATCAACCCCATCAGTTCCCTAATGCAGCTTCACAACCGATTTCATAGATGTCTGTTGCACAAAACGACCAAGAGCAGCAGGGAGTTAAAAGAACCTGCAGTTTGTGGCAGCATCGCTAAAGCGTCGTCACAATTTGACATTCGCTTAACGGTGCAAGGAAAACGCTTAAAACATTTAGAGAATTTATTTGCATACCTCAGCGATCTGGATAAAACTGTTAATTATGAAAAGCGCTACATTCACGTTATTATTAAACTCTAAAAATAAATCTTTAACATCTAGATGTCCTAAAAAATAGCGCAATTCACATCTAAAGAAAGCTGATGTTTGCATTCGATACAAAAATTGGCACGAGATAAAAACCATTCCCGACAACACAATAACCCGAGAACCAGCACAACGAAAACAGCTGCTTGCAAATAATTGAGCTCACCTCACGCCCGGTGACAGCTGTCCCGTTCACCCCCACTTGCTCCCGCCCCTNCCTCTGCCGGCCGCCCAGCACGCAACGGCCCGCCTCCGAGGAAGGGCGGGATTCTCCCTGTCAGGGGGCTCGAGACGGAGCAACCCTGCCCTCGACAGCGGGTTATCCACTCCACTAGGGCTTCACA
>VWZY01004298.1:403451-421415 GCA_013399075.1 Chloroceryle aenea
AGAAGGAGAGTTTGGAGCCCTCTTCATGCCTTTTCAAGTTCCTTATCTAAGTGGTTGTCTAAAACTGTAGACCAGTTCAGCTTTATCTAGTATAGGGGATGAAAACAGTATAGCTCTCATACTCCATCCTAAATCGAGGACCATCTGTTTTGGTTTGGTATAATACATGAAGATGATCAAATGCGGATTGCCATGTGAAGCAACAAGATCTCTGTTGTGGAGTGAGGGCTTTGTATTCACCTCCCAACTCCTTATCTGTGTTCTTTGAGAGAGGACGTTAAGCGTTCTCCCTCATCCCCCTTCCCTAAACTTTTCCTTGCTTCCATGTTGCATTGGTCAGAATTTTGGTCAGTGTTGTTTATGGAAGGGGGGGGGGAAGAAGACAGTTGAGGTTACAAAAAAAAGTACTTGTATGACTCATCTACTTGGATTTAAGACTTTCTGTCCTTCTTTCAAGGAGCCTTTGCTTCTCTTTGAAGGAATCAGATGCTTGCTCGTGTTCTTCCAGAGGAGAACGGATTGAAAGTTGTACTTTTTAAACTATTTTTGGGCTACTGCTGATATTATTAAAAGACATAATGGGGCTTTTCCACTGGATTGTTGCCAGAATTAGTTTACACATTGAAACAATGGATTTTTAGGCCTCTCATATGATAATGTTTGTCCTACTTTAATATAAAGTTGCTGTGGAGGTTTGGCTTTAAAATTGTGGAGGACAATCTGCATCAGAAGAGGCTCTCTTCATCTCTGGTTGGTGTGGCAACCCCAATTTGTCCTCGATGCCTTCAGCCTTGGCCATCTTCACTTGCCGCCCGAACTCTCATCCATTTCAGGAGCGTCATGTCTACCTGGATGAGCCCGTCAAGATCGGCCGCTCAGTGGCTCGCTGCCGGCCAGCTCAAAATAATGCAACTTTTGACTGTAAGGTGCTGTCCAGGAACCATGCTCTGGTCTGGTTTGATCATAAGACAGGCAAGGTAAGATGTTTGCTCTCTTTAAAAATAATGACCTGCACGTTTGTTTTAGCAAGTTTGTGTAGATAGCCGATCACTTTGGTTTTGCCGTAATAAATATGGTTTCAAACGGAAGGAGTAAGATTTGTATTATGGTTAAAATGATTACTTTTCAGGTAAGTTGTTACTTTCTTACTTAGTAACTTCAAATATTATTAAAAATACATAAAACTGTCAGTTGAAAATGGTGGTAAAAATTTTGCATGTGTATTATTCATTGCTGGCAGTAGGTGATTTTCAGGTGAGTAATACAAATCTGAAAGCACAGGCTTGTGTGAATATGATGATGTGCTGGTATTTTTTCAGTTCCTGAGAAATTACAATTTTATCTGAGCATGTAAATAAATCTCATTGTGAGGAGTGTCAAAAAACAGACTGAACAATAAACACTGGGTTTGTCACTCTTCCTACTTACCCTTTTCAATAAAGAATATTTTGTTGTTTATAGTTGATAGGTTTGTTACTGACAGGAGAAGTATAAAAAGTGGCATACAAGATATTTTCTCATTGATAGTGAAAATGGTTTTAAAATATATCTTGTGTTTTCTGAATTATTCCTCTGAAAAGGCTAGCTGCCTTCTTGTTAAGTGAAATAGAGAGGTTCTGTAGTGCATGATTTGTCCGCTAGGGATTGAACTGGGACAAGAAAAGTTACTTTACTTAATGATTGTCAAGTTAATTTTAAATATCCAGGAAGAAAGGAATAAAGTGCAGTTGTCAGTTGCTCAGCACTCTGTTTTTTTTTGTTTGTTTGTTTTTTTCTTCCAAATATTTTGACGTTACGCTCTAGAAATTCACATGTTCTAAATTGGCTCTGTTTTTTAGCTTTGCAGCATGCCCTTCTATGAAATGCGGTCAGTGTAGCTCTTGATTTTCAGAATAATATGGTCTGTAATTAATGCAGTATTTTTTAGTAGTATGACACAGCATGAGGAACAGTACAATGCAATCAAAGTTCTTAAACCTTCCATTGTTAACTGTCCTATGTTATGCAATACCTGGGCATGATGGGACAAGACAAGCATTTAATTTCCTAAGGCTGGGTTATGGCATGGCTTGCAAGTTACCTGCATGCAATTGTGCTAATTGCTATCTGTGTTAGTGTTTCATTAGGCGTGTTGGTTTGGTTCTGTTGTGTATGTGACGAGTATTCTTGGATGCTTTAGAAAACTTAGGTGCATGAAATGTCTGCAGTTTAACCTTATTTTTTTAACCTTTCTTGTTTGATTCAATGAAGTAAAATGTTCCAATTAATTGTACTGTTCAAAAATGAAAAATTAATATGCATACATCTTTTTATCCATATTTCTTATGCTTTTTAAAGATTTTAAGAACCCCCTGTTTGCTCTTTGATGATTGCTAATAGTCTAACCATATTAAAGATGGTTAATTTGGCAAAGCACCGAGTGTTGAGCAAGCCTGCTAAGTAATTGAAGGGCTTAAAGTGACAGTTGGCTGCGGGGCTTTTTGTTTTTAAATTTCAGTTAGCTTTGGCTTTTCAAATAGAGGCCAAAAAAATTATACCTTTATTCACTATAGCCAGCTAATCTAAAATAGCAACTTGGTGGTAGTAAATAAGTTGTTGATATGTGATAGTTCTTGAGATGCTGTCATGGGAACGAATATTTGATAGACACCTTGATGAAAGTTGCCCAGGTGGATATCAGGATCAGCAGCCATAGTGATCAACCAAAGAGTAAGTTTAAGGTCATGCATAGGAAGAGAGTACTGTATGTTTTGCATGTTAGGTAGTGTGGTGCTGTAAAAGGTGTAAAGCACTGGTACAGCAGGATGGAGAATTTTTGATTCTTTGTTTGTTTCTTGGCAGTATGGTATGTTCTTTTATCTGGTTGAGTATCTGTATGGTGAATGGTGGAGGAGAGGGAAAAGTACATCATTAGAGAAACTGGATATAAAATGCTGTTGTGAAAAGGCAGGTAGAAGAGGTTACTAAATACAGGCTTAATCTTTAATCACACAAACTACTTTAAAGAATTCTGTGGTGCTTTCAAAGTGCAAACAAAAATATAAAACTATGTCAGAACATTTGCATGCAAGAATGTTTATTATCATTGTTTACAGAACTTCTAATAATTACATCACATTTAGGAGTATGTCATTATCCTATCAATGACCTATATTTTAACCTGCATGCATTCTTTTTGCAGCAGCATTTGTAAACATTTCTTAGAAGCTTATATATAGGACTTTCATCACTTCTGGATTTTATAAAAGATAAAAGACCTTGAAATGTTAATTTAGTAATAAAAACCTTCAAAAATTCAAAATAGGTCATAAATGATCCGGGTCTGCAGTTTTCCTATGTTGTGGTCTTTTGGCAATACCAGTTTCTGGCCTTGCCAGTCACTCAGCCCAGTCTCTCTGCTGCCTCTTGAGTTGCCTTTCAATTATACTCTATTTCTTTTTTTCTTGAAGACTTATTTGTTTTGTTCTAGTTAATCATGTGAGTGATGCTCTTTACTATAGAGTCTGTAAACAATGGTATGAGCACTATCTGTAAAGGGTAGAAACGGAAGAGAGGGAGCATCCGTAAGCAGTGACAAGGAAACTAGTACACAATTATTTTTTCTGAGGCAGAGGTAGGCTTAAGATGAAGTATGTCACATAAATAGACCCAGCTGAAGATGACATGTCACAACTGAAAGATGTGAATGTTTACTTTGTATAAAGGCACTTGAATTATGCATGGAAAAAGTTACATGCCCCAAGAAGATAATGTCTATGTAACACCAGCATTATTAAGGATTAAAGTAGGATGAGTCTTCAAGATCACCAACAAATAGCAATTAAAATCAGATCTTTAAAGTTAGATTTGATTTTAAAAATATTTTGACATAGTATGTAAGCTTAAAAATGTGTAAGATAAAGGTGGGAATATCTGTGCTCAGACTTTTTCTGTGCTTAGTAATACTTTATAGGCAATGCATGCAGTACCTCCTTTTGCTTGTATTTGTAGGAACACTGTAGTATCTCCTTGTGGATTTTTCATATAGCAGAAACATTAGAATTTTTTTTTGAGTAATTGCATATTAATGAACCTTTTTAAGAGATGCCTGAAAAAGTGAGTCACTAAATATGTAGGAAGTGGACATTGTCCTGAACATGGAGTGTTTCAAAAAGTGTGAATCGAACCAAAAGAAAAAGTGAGTTATAGTTCAGAAAATCTAAATATGTTTGCTCAGTTTCTATCATGGCATATGGTCAGAAACTCTGTCAAAACTTTTTAATTAAAATAGTCTTAATACCAGGCCCCCTCCTCAATTAAGTTTTGTTTTTAAAAATAAGCAAGCTGAAAACCCCTGAGAATTTGTATGTGATTTCTCCCATGCTGAAATGCTTCTGGCAGATGTGGTGGAAGTTTTTACTTGAAATCTGAAGTTTACAACAGATAACCATTCTTTCAAAACTCAGAATTGTTCAGTGCCTTAGACTGTTGTGAGTGACTATTTTAAGTTCCTTTTGTAAAGAATCTATCGCCTAGGTTTACAAAAGGTGCCGAGAAACCGAGTGAGAAAGAAAGTATTTTCGTAGACCAAAGGGACTCCAAAAAAATGTTAATTTTGAACAATTGAGAAAAAAAGAATGTCAAGGCATAAGGTTTTTTTTGTTAGAGTGGCAGCTAATACTACTCTTTTCATTTAATTCAAAGTGAGTATGTGTTGAGCAGATTCATAGTATCTTGGTTACAGAAATGCTAGCTAGTAAATTGAAAGCGGCATAGTCCACATGATAGCAAATGAAATTCATGAAGGCTGTGCTTTTTAGCTTCTAGACTTAAAATAGGTGAGATAAGAATGTTACAGAATCCTTTCTGCAGGGAGCACCTTCTTTAACGGAAACAAACCAACCCTGCTTCCCCACACCCTCTGGCCTCCCCCCTAAAAAACACAACATAAATCAACAGACAAATAAAACCATCCCCTAAGTTACAAACAGGGAATTAGAGATTGGCCATCATAGTTTGAGTCCCTTAGAAAATCATGGAAAAGGTTTTGGAACGCATTGATAGGCACATGAAGGAAGCTAATTGATAATGGTCAGTGTGGATTTATCAGGGATAAACCATGGCTGATGAGTCTGGTTGCCCTGTAGGATAAAATGACTAAATTTGTGGTCAGGGGAGAGCAGTCCCATGCTATTTACCTTGCCTTTAGCAGGGCTAAGACTGTTTGCCAGGATGGCCTTCTAATTTAGGGCACTGCAGTTTGGATATATGAACAACTAGTAAAATAAAAGGATCAAGCTAATGTAGTAGGTGGTGTTTAATAGGAGGTGCTCTGTCTGGGTGTTGGTAACAAATAGAATACTGCAGAAGTCTGTATTATCACTTGTGCTATTTAACATTTTTATCAATGACCTGAAGGATGTGGTGAAGTACATCCCAGCTGAGTTTGAAGATGACAACAGATCTGGGAGTGTTGGTTGGTGGGAACAGGTTGATATGCTCCAGGGCAAGGCCATCATGTAGAGGGACCTGACCTTGCTGAACAAACTGACAGAAGGGAATATTGGCAGTCTGAACAAGGGACACATATGAAGCCCTGCAATTGGAAAGGAAGAACCCATTGCAGCTGCTTAGACCATCTCCAGGATATTGCATCTACTTTTGAACCACTAGTGCAAGAAATAAATTGATAAAAAGCTGACAGATTAGATTCTCTTCTCTTGCTGTATTGTACTAGGGACAAATGTATACTGACCGTGAAAGAAAGAAGAGAAATGATTTTTTTAAAAGGAAATATGTTTACTTGACATTACATAGAATATTTTGTGAAGATCAAGAATTTTGTAAGATTCAAGAACTATAGGACATCTTCTCTGGGCATCCTGTTCTTTCCGAGGCATTTTAGTAAATCTGTCGTACAAAATGTAGTGGGATATGAAAAATTGGGGTGTTTTTTTCTGCTGCTGCCTGTGGAGATTTGTGTATGATACTCAGGGCAGTTTGGCGCTGATCTGGGTAAGGGATGTTTAATTTCTTATGTATCAGTAGCCTTTCTTTCTGTAGATACAATGCCTGGTTTATTTTTCCTCTATTGAATCTTTCAGCTTTCTGTTACGATTCTTGTCTTTGAGAGCTGAACAAATGTTTTATTTTTCAGTACTTTTGATGTTGCTGTATGCTTACACTCTGTAGTGTCTGTAAAGGAGACACTTATCTTCCAAACACTGAGTGTTTATTCCAAGTGCTCTGGGAGACTGACCTTAGATCTGCTATAATGCAGTTACGGTGAAATTTCAGTGCTTAGGTGGTTTTGGTAAGAGGGTGATGTCAGCCAGTCCTTACATACACCTGTTAATATTTTTATGTAAGTGTGTTTTACCCTGAATGAACTATCCAGTTTTATACTGGTACAATTTTAAGAGTAGGATGGGGTAGGGAGCTCAGTTTCGACAAACTTCACCACCATACATTTAGAACCCAGTGGGAGTGCTGGCAGCCATTTATAGTAGAGGTAAGTTACTGCTGACAAGGATTTCCCTGCAGAGATACCATCTAGAGCCACTGCTGCAGAGCTAATTCTGTAATTCTTGGAGCTGATCCATTGCAGTCATGATGCATCTATCCTGAGCCAGGAATACCAACACATTGATTTGGTTTTAAAAACAAACAAAAATCCCTTTTGTATTTGCAGTGAATTTTTACAAACCTCAGATGAATCAGGTTACTTAGCAAATAATGGAGGCAGTAAATGTGTTTCACTTAGATGTCTAGTGGGATGTTTTGGGTTTGCTTCTGGTCTCAAGCTTATAATTATAAAATCTTGTTTCCCTAATACAAAATCTTTTTGACTTTTTTCTCTTTTTTTCACATTTTAGTTGTGGCAATCCATTGATCATTTGCAGGTGGATTTACATTACACTGGGGGAATACTTTTGATTTGGCTTTGCACTCTCATTTTTATTACTAAATATGAACAGTTTTGGTTGCTTATGTAATTGAAGTAATTTATATATGCTATAAAGGACCATGTGGGTTAGTACTCTCTGTGTCAGTGTGCTACTTCAGTTGTGTGGATCTGAATCTTATCTAGCTGAAAATCCACAAAACATGTAGACAAATACTCAGCTGACTTGTTGCATTTTGTGTTTTATGATTTCTTTTAATAGCTAATATAAAGTGAAAATTATTATTGTTTGTGGAACCTGGCTAATGAAAGGGAAGGAAGGATGCTGTTTCCATCCCTAAAGCTAGCAATTTTGCAGGCTGTTGCTACTAAATTATATGCTTGTTTGTTGTCTCTGGATTTTCTTTTGAATCACATCAATAATTGCTTCCTGTTAATGTTGCTCACTTGCTGAGAGTTTGGATTATCTAAGAGCTGAGTTTTGTTAAATCTTGCTGTGACAGTGCATTTACATTACCAACTTGTCTATCTTTCCAGAAACATTTCTGCTTATAGCATACTTGTTGGTAGAAGGCTTACAGTATTGTTACTTTTTTGGTTAAACACAGACAACAGCTTTTTTTCAGTCTGTGTTAGAGGAGGAAACTCAGACGAAGAGATGGGTTGGACTGTACCATCTCAAGCCTCTGCAGGAAGACATATCTGTCTGCAAGAGGCCCAGAACAGTTTCCTTTTAAAAAGGAAAATCCCTGTACTGGAGCCAGGCACTTAATTGGACACAAGTTCTGTGTTATACCAGACACACATGTATGTGATTGAGCAATGTCTTAGAGGTTATTTCAGTCTTGAGAAACTATAAATAAATGATGAACTTCCATCAGGTTTATAATAGAAAGTCTGAAATCTCATAATAATAGTGTTGGTGGAAGAAGACAGAAAATGCTAGCAGCAGTTTCACTTTTTGATTTTTTAGCTTTTACAAAAAGGTATAAAAAAGTACTGTGATTAGTCAAAGATAATTAAGGGCATGAGGAATTTACAATACTTTGCAAAGCTGGGGAACATTTCATTATGGATAGTTGAAATATGGTGCATGCTGGAGTAAAATATGTGCTATTCTTAGACCTTTTTAGGTTATAAAATAATAGTAACTAGCCACTGAAAAGACTAAGTAATTGATGATGAGCTGGGCTCAATCACAAATGTTCTAATAGTGTAATATAGTGAGACCTTGTAACTAAGTAGAAAAATATTTACAATATGGTGCTACTGGTAGAAGTAAACTTGTCCCGATTGCAACATCTTGTTCAGTTTTGGTTTTCACATGGTAATTCTTAAGTGTTGAAAATATTTATTGACAGAAAAACTTCAACGTGTGGTGTCCAAGGTGTATATATAAGGTATATAAGAACAGACAAGTGATCTTTTGTTCTTGTATTAAGAGACTATTGAAAATAAAGCTTAAGAACAAGTTAATAATGCTGTATATTCTTGTAAATACAATTGTAATAGTTCTTCCATAAAATAAAATGAATGCAAGAGCTTAAGATACAAGAGTCATGGGTGCCTATAGCTATATATTAAGCAACAAGCATTTCCATTCCTCCTGTTGAAAAAGTTCTGTTTTAAATCAAAGATGAAAAGATCTGTTACAGACCAAATAGGTATTTGTACAGCAGGTTCCCCTGAAGACATTTGGTACTGCTGTTATTTGCATATGCCATTACTCTTGTCTGGTATGACAGTTTTTACTCTTCACTGGCACTTTTTCAGAGCTGTTCCTTTTCTGGATGTTGAACAAGTTAAACTAAGTTTAAACTTAGATTTTTACTTTTTTTTAAACTTCTTTTTCTTCTAAAACTTTCGTCTGATGCAATATTACTCATGTTCTGTAAAAGGATTTTTTGCTTGTTTAAACCCCTTCCTCCCAGCAAATTTTGAGGACTCTGGTTTATAACGGTTTTCTTGAAGAGTTAACTGGATAGGGTAGAAGCCATATCTCTTGGTTTTGAAAAGCTGGGCTTTTAGCTTGCCTACCTGTTTGCTTTCAGATTTCTGGTAAACTTAACTAGTAATTCTGTCACAATTAACTCTCATTCTTTTCTTTTTGGTTGTTAGCTGTAACAGTGGAATGGACTTATGGGCAATAGCTCTGCAAAACAGTTCTGATGATACTGTGATTTTTATTCTGGCATTGCTGTTTTCTGCACTTAGTGTTTCTAGGTGCTTGAAGAATCTGAAAGCTTTTGGGGGGCATGAATTATTTTTAGTTCTTAGCATTTTTAGGGTTTTTTATTAGAAGTGCTTTTTAATATGTGGTTGTGAAGGGATCCATTCTGCAGCTGAAATATTTTTTCAGGTCTTTGATCTCAGTAGGTAAGTGCAAGTCCTTGTTGTTCCTTTGTTATCGTTACAGGGAATCCTCTTGCTAAATGCTATATGTTTTTAAGGCTATGTACAGTCAATATAATCATTGCATATTATTAAGATTGAAGTTTCTTTTGTTTCTATGCATCCCAGAACTGTAAGTCATTATGTATAGTTAGGGTGGTATCTACTTTGGGGGAAGTTACATCGGTATGAATAAGGATAGCCGAATTCTATGACATGGATGTACTTTCAGATTATAAGCTAGGTTGGTACAGACCTCTCGAGGTTGTCCAGTTCAGTCCTCTGTTCCACAGTGGGTCTCATTAGTTTAGGTTGCTTGTGGACTCGGGATAGAGTTTTTTGGTACAAAATAAGCTTCCAAGGACAAGATCGGGTATATTTGCTAGCTAAGTTATCTTGTGTTGCTATTATCTTATGTTCTAAACTTCTACTCTGTGTGTGTGTGTGTTTGTATGTATCATTTAGTATTATGAAATACCTGGCATACTTATTTTATAGCATAACTTAAAATTACCACCCAAATGTGTCAGAAATTCAGTTAAAATTTATCTGGAGGAAAAGAAGCACTGAATGAAAGACATGAAAAGGTTCCTAGATCCACCCCTAATTCCATAAGGGTGGAAATAATACAGCACTTTCACTTAGAGCTCTCAACCTCTACTTCCTTTTTAAGAACTCAAAGGGGAAATTGTGTGTTGTGTTCTGTTTTGTTTTGTTTTTTTTCTTCAGTCTTCCTCTTTGAGGAATTTTCCTAGACTGCATATTCCAGCAGTTGTTAGAGAAAGCCAGGGATGCGAATTGTCATAGGAAGGGCATATTTGTTCTTGCAAACGACTGTGTAACTAGTTGATGTTGGTAAAGCTCTCTGTTGTGCTGTATAAACAGGGCTTTTGGTAGGTATGTAAATACTGTTTGTGATATTGAAGTCCAGTGATTTCGCCTATGAACAGAGACCTTCCTCTGTAATTAAAAGAAAAGCTGATAATCTGCTGTTTTATTAGTATCTGAACTATAACAGAAAAAGGCATGTGGATACTGTAAGTCTATTTGAATGCCCTTTATTCGTGGTGTCATCCTGATTTTTAGTTAAGTTGATGAGTCTGTTAATTAGAAACTTAAAAGTGTGTATTCTAGAAATAGGCTCAGGAAGAGTTTGGCAAAGCACTGCACCAGCACACACAGCTGTCCCTCTGAGCCCCTCTGGGACATGGAGATGGCATTCCTGTGGGGTCTCTAGGTCATCCTGCTATGGGATTTTACCTGCTTCACAGCCTGGTGTAAATGTACCTGCAGCTGACCAGTTTTGTATGCAATGTGCAGATAGGTGGATTTCTTTGGTCTCCCCTGGTTGATCAAATTAAAATGTGCTCAGTAGTTCTTCTTCCCTTTATGTTGAATCTTCCCAGGATAGATGTTTCTGGATGTAAATATTCCAAACTAATATTGAAGATCTTGATGACGAGTCTTTCTTTAGAGATTTGTAATTGTACTCACTTTGATGCTTTATAGTTCAAGCTTGGTGTATGTTTCTTGCTTTGTAATTGCTGGGTTTGTATTTCCGAAGATTTATCAAAAAAAATGGCTTTATATTATCCCATAGTTTTGAGCTTAGCGTTAGGGTACCTGTAACCTTTGTAACATTATATTGGTGACTAGATCTGCTTGCTTGTGTTGTGCCTCACATTAAGTCTAGAAAGTATGTTATGTAGTTCTGCTCTAAATATTGCTTTAGACAATTTTTCTACACGTGAGCAAAGCTGAGTGGAAACTATTTTCTCTTATTCAGAGCAAAAGTTTTGAGACAATAGAAGGATTTTTAAAAATAATGTCTTTGGTTATGCTAGTGGACATTTGGAAAAGGTAATAATTTTGACTGCTGCACTCATGCTCAGGTGTCCCAAGTATTCTTTTTCCTGGGACAGTTATGGACCAATTCCTAGTTGTGCTACATGAAAGTGCTATTTAATTGTTGATAGTGTGCTAATTTGGCAATTGGAATAATATTCTAGTGATTTTAAAATCAAGACATCAGTTATCTGCATCCAAAAGGGAGCTCTTGGTGATGTTTAATGAGGTCATTGTTAGTAATAAGGATACTTTTTTTTTTCTTTTTATTGTCAGTGTTAAAGCTTGGTTGAGATGTGGTGCAACTGTGACTTTTCCATTAGCGCTCAAACTAAAAATTATGTTGCAATGATGGAATAAGTATCTGGAGATATGAATATCTTTTTCCTTAAAATGGAATAAAATCTGAGAAAACGTATTGTGAGTGTTCGCTTGATGGCGCATATTGAAAAGGAAAAGCAAATGGAACAACCGATCTTACAGAACTCAGGCATTTGCATCTGGGTTTTCTTGTTTGCTGTTGTTTTGTTGTTTGGTTTTTTTTTTGTTTTTCAATATATATACAAAAAAAAAGCGCTGTTAAATTTTTATCATTGGAAATTTCAATTCCTGTACTGTGCAGGAACTAAGCCTTCTCAGGGCTGATGAAGATTCATTGGTGTAACAAGTGACTTGGTGCGACAGTAGCTGCTGATGAGTGAACATTTACATGACAGCAAACACAAAGTACTGTTGTTCAGTCTGTAGCTGAAGTCTAAGGGTGCATTTACAGGTAACAATTATATATCTGAGTTCCAAGCTGTTGATTAGAATTAGTAATAGGACAGTACAACTGGTTTTGGTTGTTTTTTTTTGGGGGGGGAATTCTATTAGAATTTAATAACAAAACAGTGAAGGCTGTTTTAGTGGGGAATTGTATTCAAATAAGGAGCTTTTGTGGCAGGATCTGTTTTAGAATGAGCATCTGTGATTATATATGGACAGAAAGTGTTTTTATCTGAAAACTTAATTATTTTATTTCCAGACACAGCCAACTAGCATTTTTGTTGTAAAACTGGTTGTATGAGAGGTGTAGAAACATGAAGAGGCAGATCAGCTTTGTAGGAATAGTGCCTTCAATCTGAAGAGAAATTGAAAGTTCTGGTTGAAGGCTGAAATAATAAAATATAAAGAAAAGAACACATGAGCAAAACAAGTATTTTGGAACATAGTAAGGGGTCAGGTTTTTGCAATTTTAATATTATTAGTGGCTATGAAATTGTGAAGACTTAGAAGTCTTTAGTGAGTGTACTGAGTTAAATACAAAAAATGGCCCATGCCAAGTCTTTGCTTTTATAATTTTGGACCCATACTGGGGGGTTCATTTCCATAAAGCTAAATATATTGCAGTGGATAGATGGATAGAGGTGACTAACCTGCTACTGATCTTCCAGGTTGTTTTCTTTCCCCATCGCTGTTTTTCATAGTCTTTAATTTCCTTCACTCATTCAAATTATAGAACAGTTCTTAACAATGCTTCTGATTACAGTATAATTTTTTTGCTGTTTGTGCTTTTTATAACTCTTGATGAAATGTTCCATTTCAGTGGAAGAAAAGACTACACTTGCTCATACAGCTAGCCATGAGTGCAGGTTCTTTTTGTTGTGTCCACAAGTAGATCTGAGGGCCTTTTTAACTACTTAGCAAGGGGCTTTTTTAGTTTATGCATATACCATGTGTATTCAGATTGGTGAAGATGAACTCCTTTATTTTCCTGATGCATTGTATTTTTGAGTGATGGAAAGAGTATTAGCTGTACCAAGGCTTTTTTAATGTAGCCTTTGAAGTGTGAGGTTTGTTTGCTGTCATCTTAAAAGGGGGAGGAGAAAGTTTATATCTGCTTTGATAAACAAGCCTTTAGAAAGAACTGCATGACCTTGCATGAAGAATTATTGTGATGGGAGGAATGTCTTGTATATTTATTTTATATAATCGGGAGTGGTAAAGTTAGTTCAAGTGGAGCTTGTTTGAAGAGTAAAGCACTAAGATGCTTGTCTATACTTGAAGGCATAGTAAACGTATTATTTAAATGTGTGAATTATAATAATTGACGTATTTGTTTAACATGCTAAGAGTGTATTAAGTCAACCTTACAGGATTTGAAAATATTCTAATGAGAATGCTTGAGTTGTTTGTTTTGTAATTTGTTATGAGTTGTTTGTTATTGCCATTTGAAGTTGTGAAAAATAGACAGGGGTGACTGTTCTTTATAAAATCAAGTATTAACCATTTTTTTTCAGACATGTTGATATTACAGTTGGGTAATACTGTTAAAAATGTTCTTTAGCAGGAAGCTTGTAGGTCTTGCATATTCCCACAATGCTAATGAGAAATTGTGTGATGAAAACCACGGTAGAATATGGAGCTGTTGTTACTTTCTGTAAAAGTCAGTGCTGCAATTCAGAGAGGAATCCAATTTCTCCTCTTTTACAGGATTTTGCTCCAACTCAAAAGGTGCTTTTTTTCAATATTGATTTTTATGCTCCTCTGTGCTTTCTAGTACCCTTGACAAAAGTACTAAAGCAACGACCATGAAGAAAAGCCATGTCGACTTGTTCTGTACTGTCCAGTGAAAATATCTTTCAGAAAATCTCAAGGTCACTGAAGCTACACATTTCTGAAAATATGGGTGATAAGCTTGTTTAGAAGAAGATGCTCTTGCCAGCATTAGCGCAGTAATCTATTAAGTTAACAGGAAGAGTGAAATGGAATAGGCAGGAAAAAAAAGTATGATAAACCACAACATCAGAGTAGAGTGTCCCTTGTTTTGTTTATCTAATTCTCTTGAGACCTAAAGTCTATGTAGCAGTAAGTGCCTCTCCGTGTTGTTTCTTTGTGGTTTTTTTTTGGGGTAGTAACTTCTTTTATTTGTAATGTGTATTTACTACCATTAGAAAATATGTTCCTTAGGTTATGGAATATCTCCTTTATTTCTGCCTTTATTTTTTTCTACTGAAAAGGTAATAAATGGAACTGTTCTTCAAAATGCTTATTCTTAGCAAGGTATACGACAACACTGAAGACATGAGAACAAATCTGTGGCAGAAAAGGTTGTGGGTGCACAGAGTTTTCCCGAACTGATTCTCAAATGTCCAGTGAGTCCTTCTGCATAACTGGTGCTTCATCCATCCTATCTTCCACATGCTAACGCTTAGACTTAGAACACTCTTAAAACAGACCTTAGACTGCAGCTCCTTTGTTTATGCTCTATATTGTTGGTCCTGTCTTCTTTCCATTCAGTGAGGGAAAAGAATTCCAAACTTTCCTGTTTGATTTTGAACCTACCCTGTCTGATTTTGAACACCAGTTCCCCACTGGCGTCTGTAAGGCTGTTTTCCTGACAGTCATTGTTACCCTAGCTGCCACCTTCCCCTTACTACTGTTGCTCTCTCCAAAGTAAGGCAGAGAGATTCTCAACAATCTGTGGTAGCATCCAATCTCAGCTGCACCTTTGATTCTTTTTCTCTTTTGCTCAAGTGGGTTTGAGTGCCGTGTGGTGATGGGACCGCCTACATAAGTGAGTTTAGAAGCTAGAGAGAGGAGAATTAGGGGAATGAGGAGTGAGGTTAAAGACTGGAAAAAATTCTCCTTGTTCCTTTTAAATCCAAGCAATGAGTTCTTGAGGTCCTCTTCTCTGATTTGAGCCTGCTAACCATATCAGAAGGTGTTCTGCAGGTCATTAGGTACTGTGGGGGAAGAGAGGCACATCTGTATGGTCAGAACGGTAAAGGTGAACTTTATCAGCACCGGGGCACAAATCACTTTCCAGTATTAGGGATAAACAGCCAGGTGAAAATTGCTCTGAGCAGTGAAGGTACCCTGGAGTTTGTGTTGGAAATGCAGTGGATGGGATAGAGACAAGATGATTGATGTTGCAAGTGGATACAGTGATGCAAAAGGGAATATTGAAACTTAAGAACAATTGAAGTGATGGTTACACACTTTAGATTAAAAGTTACTCTTAAAAAAAAAACCCAAAAAACAACCCAACAGGAAATGTGTATAACCACTTCTCCTTTTAAAATTTCCTTGTACCATTAAGCATAGTTGCTTGAAAACTGGAGTTCTGTGCTGTTGAAAAAAATATCTTCATAGAGGTTAAAATTATCATTTAAGGTAACAAAGCTTTTCCTTGAAAATGTTCTATTAAATCTGCTGTTTAAATGCTTCTGTTTTTTAAGATGTATATTTCTCATCTTAGTTTCTTAAATACTATCAGAATATAGAGGTATCATCATGGGCAGCGCAGAAATGGTGTTTGTGATGAGCTTCATTTATAGCAAAATAAGTATATCTTGATCAGACAGATTTTTTTCACTGAAATACTCATATAGTTGGAAGATAGATCATCTTTTGTGAAAGATTTCAGAAAAACAGTTTCAGCTGTTCCCAGTGAGGAAGCTGTGTCTGCCATATTTTCGACACTTGCTGTTTACCCCTTCACCTGTTATTTAAATACGTGGTGGTTTTTAAGGTTTATATTGTGACTTGTGAAGGAGAGCCCTGGATGTTAGAATTTGCTTTAGTGGTTTTGGTTTATGTTTTAAATAGCAGCATGGATCTACTTATGTCACTTTTTAGTTATCTTTAAATATCAGTGGCAATTGTTGTTTTTTTGGGGACTGTCACAATAAGTGATGATTCTTATCTGCTAAGAATTGTAACTTCTCTGTGGTATAGTATGTGAAGGGAATGAAAAAAGAAAATACAGGTCAAGTGGAAGTGGTAAACATACGGTCAGTGAAAAGTTACATATTTGCAGGGTGACCCTTAACATAATGTGAGAGGGACTAAGTATTGCTTGAAAGGTATTTTGTGTTTTCCAAAATTAACAGGTTTAGAAGCACTTTATTAAATTCACTGCTTGCTTGAACTGAGTTGGTGAATTGTTTTGTTATTTATCTCTTTATATTTTTTTAAGTTTGAGTGGTTTAGGGACTCAATTCTTTTAATATACACTGAATTTTCAGTTGAAATTATGCTGCACATATATCTGAAAGAAGATAAGCAGTGATCTCTTCCAGTTTAAGCGGCGTAGGGATTCCAGCCGATTGACTCACTGTGGGCACACTTCTTTCTGGGTTGCAGAGCAAAATGTGTGTAATTTATACACAGATGATAAACCTTTAGACAGAGACAAATTAAAGACTGAAAGCTGGTAGATGTTCCTTAGTGAGGTTTTGTAATTATTCTTGTCTAACTCCCCCAAAAAATAAATGTGGTGCATTCTATTACAAGGCAAGAATTACTTCTATTGTAGCTTACCATAGAATATTACTACTGCTTGACTTGCTTTTAGTAAATGTTTTCCTTTTAAAGCAGTAAGTGAAAACTGGATTAATAATTTGCACATTGATTATTGCATATATGAATAACTGATAAAATCCAGAGGGACTTTCTGAAATGTAGTAATTTATATTTGTAATTTATTTTATACAAAATAATTTAGGTATTGATAAAAGTTAGGAGTAAAGGACTAAGTTGGCTTGAAATGCCTACTATTTTTCTTCCAGAATAATACCTCTGTGAGTTATCTTGGGATTCTTTTCCTCTATTTTATTACTCTGAACTATTGATGTGGTTTACACATTTTTGTTGACTAGTTTACTGTTTCTGGTATTTAAGTTTTCAAACGAAGCCTTTCAAAGGGAAGTGAAGAAAACATCAGTGTTCCTGATGTGCTTATTAAGAAACACCGAGGTATATAGAACTGTTGAGAAATGGAGAAGGCGAGTGCTGCTGGGTAGTGGATGATGATAAATTGTGTCATGTTTTGAATTATTTCTCAGTTGTGCTGGTCAAGTGAGCAGTACTGAAAGCCTAGAGACGTTCAACTGCTGAGTCTGGAAGTATCATGCAATTTGTGCAGTCAGTAGGGAGGTAAACTGCTCAAGTTGTCCACCTTTGAATTAAGTGTGAAAAATGCAGTTTTACAAGGTGAGGGACCTTAGAATCATAGAATCTTTTTGGCTGGAAGAGACCTTCAAGATCATCAATTCCATCTTTATTCCTAGCTCTATCAAAACCACTAAACCATTTCCCTAAGAACATCTACCTGGCTCTTAAACACCTCCAAAGATGGTGACTCCAGCACCTCCCTGGGCAGGCTATTCTAAAGCCTGACAACCCTTTCAGTAAAGAAATTCTTCCTAATACTCAGCCTGAACCTCCCCTGGTTCAACTTCAGGCCATTTCCTCTTGTTCTATCGCTTCTCGCTAGGGAGAACAGAGCAACTCCTGCCTCTCTCAACTTTTCTTTCATGTAGTTGTAGAGAGCAGTAAGGTCTCCCCTCCGCCTTCTTTTCTCAAGGCTAACCAGATCCTTCAGCCTTTCCTCTTAAGAGACATGTTCCAAACCCTTTACTAGCTTCGTAGCTGCCTCTGTACCCTCTCCAGCACCTCTGCCTCTTTCTTGTTGCGAGTGGCCCCAAANCTTGTAGAGAGGGGCCCAAAACTTGACACACTATTCAAGGCGTGGTCTCACCTTATTTAACAGAATATGCTTATTTTATCTGACTTGTACCACATTTTAAGAGACACTAAGTAATGGAATAAACAAACACAGTAAAAATACACTTTGCTAGTCCCATGAGAACTTAAGAATTAAATGATGTATTTGTGTTTATGTCCAGAAATGCAACACATCTTTAATTTTTCAAGTACCCTCTTTTGAAGGTTGAAACTATAGTACAGGATGTTCAGTGGTGTGCTTCTTGTTGCCAAGGTACTTTGTACGTGTTGCAGGTATATGATGGGAGGCTACTAGTCCATGCTTAATTCTTTCACGTCTTTTTTTTTTTTTTTTT
>VWZY01004298.1:421431-440505 GCA_013399075.1 Chloroceryle aenea
TTTTTTGGTCATTTTCTGAAAGAAACTAGAGCATATACACAGGGAGGAAGGTGGAGGTGTGCTGTTGTGCAACTCTTCAAGTAGATGTTTGGGAGAGTAGAACAGCTGAACAGCTGTGTGCTGCACGGTACATCTTTCCTGCAGTTGAGTGTGCTGTGAAGTGTTAGTGCTCCACAGCATAGACCTGGTGCACAAGGAACTTGTATGAATCAAAAATAGTTGAAATACGTAGAGAGGAAAGCGGAGTGCTGACTCCTGACGCTTCCCTGAAAACTTGCCAAGGAGATACCGAGTGCTGTTGAGGAATGTGCTGTCCACCAAAGCCGAGAGATATCTGAAGACTGAGTCTCCGTGTATATTGCTTTCCATGAACTGCTGCAGGGTCTCTCATTTAAGAATATCTAAAAAACAGCTGCTTCTTCAGTTCCTAGGAGCTACTGTCAGGTGACAACAGAGTAAGCAGGTAATTTTAAAATCAAGTAGGAGGATAACTTCCTTCTTTTAAAGTCTATGGTAGACAGACTAATTCTTACCTAGCAAGAGGAGCAGCATGGAAAGGTGCTTTCATGTGAGAAGATCTTACCCTTGTTGCTTGTTTAGTTATTTGCTAGATTATGTAGCTTCAGTAGATATTCACATGGATCTGTGTATAAGCAAGTAGGAGGGCTATTATTGTCTATATATAAATTTCTTGTAGTACTACATTTAAACCAGAATATAATAATTGTTTTAAGACTGTCTGGGCAGTCATTGAAGTGTCTTTACTGGGTTTGAGCGGTAAACACTTCTCTAAAACCATTCAAGGGAAAGTGTCAAAAATGTAGGTTTTGTTGGGTTTTTGTCACTGATTTGTTCAGTGACAGGGTTGAAGTAATGAAAAGCTGTAATAATCCAATGAAACATTCTATCAACTTGCACAATCTATAAAGTTTGATATGTCTTATATTTTCATAGGACCTTAGTCTACTACTTTGGATGCAGAAGAAAACTATTTTCCAAAAAAAGTTTAGAAGAAAGAATCAATGGACAGACACACATGTTTCTCTTAAATTTGTATTTAACTTTGTTGCTCTTAATGCTGCCAGTTCCCAGTGGCCCAGCCTATTTCCCTCTGAAACAAGATGTGGATAGCATCTAATCCCAATTAAAGTTTATTAAAACTTCATACTAATACTAGACTAATTATAGGTACCGTAGAAGTCTCACTGATTTTTTTTTTCTTCAATCAAAGTATAGTGTTGTCTACAGCTATATTAAATTTAAGCTTGGATGACAAACCTCTTGGTGTGTCAGAGCTTATTGCTTAATAGCAAACATGTTTTTTTGTGGAACGACTGTGTTTGTACTGGGAGTCCAGTTTGAATTCCATGTGAACTTAATTTGAGAGTTCATTTGGTGCAATGATACACAGTACAGATTATGTTTTATCCTAGAGTAGATGGGACTGATTTAATGCACTCTATCAGCACATTGCCACTCTTCCTAAATGTCATTATCATTTTTAATGATTTGGGAAACTAAGCTTGCTGAGCTTTCCTTCATGTTCTTTTGGGACTGTAACTTTTGAAAGAATTCTTTAAATGTTTTTGCTTTGAGTTACCAGTGCATATCCTTCTGCTAGTTGTTTCTGTTCTTCTACTTTTAGTAAATGAGTCATTCTCCTGGTTTGCTTTAGTATCTGGGCTTTCTCTTTTGTTCTTCTGAGAGCCTAGATAATGAATTGTAGCAGAACATAGTATGTTAAATGTCAAGAATACATTTGAAGAAAGTGCTGCTTATGTAAAGAAAAAGCTTAACTGTTCTCAGAACAGCAATATTTTTGAGCTGCTGATTAGACATGGAAGAAATTTGTGTGGTAATTCCAGTTCTTTTGCAGATTATGGGCAATTTCTAGCTAGGGATTTTTAACCATTGATTAGGAAGTTCAGTTTCTGTATTTAATGTGAAAAGTATTTGACAGCATTCTGATGTTTACACGTGCCTGCTTATTCTGGTGGCGTTTCAGTAACTTGCATATTTTCTTTAGCAGGAACACTGAAGTTGAGAAAGCTAATTTTAACATCTGAGAAGCAGGAGAATTGTTCATGTGGATGTTGTAGCTTAAAAGTAGCTCCTGTTTGAGTCTCTATACTGTAAAGATGGAATTAATAGTTGAGATAACCCACTGTATATGTTCTATTTTTATAATTAATGGAAACTTCAATATTTAAAAAAGCTTCGCCTTCATATTATAAACAGTCTTCAACTTTTCTAGTAAGCACTTTTTTATTTAATTTGTTTGCTTTAGTGAATTTGGCTGAGACTGTGTAATTGTGTTGCCCTCTAGTGGTTGCAACTCAAGTTTAAATAGTAAAAAGAAGGCGTTTTCATGCCTAGGGAAGGGATTCAGTATTTCTGGCTTGCAAATGATTAGGTATATTGTGGTTTGTTTTTACAGTAGCGGTGTGTCCAATGGTCTGTGGAATGCCTGTTTCCATTGCAACTGAATAGCACCAGGATTGTGCAAAGAAAATATTATATGCTATTACATAATTCAGTAGTAAGGAATGCAACCTGTAATTATTATGGGTAAAATAAATAAACGGATTTATTTTATATTTTTTTTTTCTTATCTGATGAGATTATCATTATTACCTTATTGGTGTGCTGGTTGCAATGTGTGGGGATGTGCCTTTGGCTACATGGGAAGAGTGTAGGAGCACTTGTAACCTTCTGATGAGGTTTTGGATTCAACTTTTAGGTGAGTGGCTGTTAAAAAAATATTCAAGCCCACCTATGTTAATTTGATCTTTTGTGATTCTCGGTAGGCAGAAGGAAATTTTGTGAGTTAATGAGAAAAATAACTCTATGACCATTTATTCAAGGGTGAAAAATGTGCTAGCTTTCTAACATGAGCAGGACAAATTCTGTAAATTGGTAGCTGCATGGAAAAGCTTGGTAGTCAGAGAAACTGGTTGTATTTCTATATTTTTTCATATAATTTTCAGGATTGAAACCACCTGTACTTCTGTCATGAAGAAAAAAAACAACAACAACAACAAAACCAAAACAAAATTTAAAAAAAAAAAAAAACAAAAACAAAAAAACCCAACAAAACAAACACACGAGGGAGAGCAGGAAGAAAATGGAAATAACTTTTCTGATGATAATAATGAAGTAAAAATAGCAACTCAAGTGATTCCATGTACATAGTATCAGAAACTTAATGCTGCCGCTTTTAGGAGGTGAAATGTGAAAATTGTATAGTATGACTTGGAATTTGCCTATATATGGTTGGAGGTATCTCTGGATTTTGTACCTGGAAGGATCTGCCGTTTGGAAAATTACATGATGGATGTTTAAATAATTAAAGGTTTGATGGAGGATATTTCTTATAGATTTTTTGGTGCTTTTTTTTTTTTTGGCTTGTCTGAAGAATAACATTCATGGGCATGATTTTGTGGATATAATGAAAAATAGCCAGAAAAAAGGCATACTTTTGTCTGTGTAGAAAGCTGTACTTGGAATAATTGCCTTGGCAAGTTTTGCAACATGAGCAAACATTTTAATCTGTACCAAAGTACCATGTAGGTGATTTTTGTCCTTGACTATGATTGGTATGAATTATGAGTCACTGTGTTTGAAATTGTAATCACAATATCCTCGAACATCTTATCTGCTCTCTGCCTGTTCCTGTGTTTCTGCTGGGGTTGTTCTGGTGTTCTGAGCCAGTGATAAGGCCCAGCACCTGCCCCTTGTTCTGAAGCCAGTAGGACACGGCTGAAGAAATGACTGACTCATGTTCTCTAAGATGGCCTATCAGAAAATCAGTTCATACGGTCTCTCACATTGCTGGCAGACCCATCTCAGTATATGGATGATTTCTATAGGTATTTGTTTCCTTAAGCTTAAAAAAATATATATTTTTTTTTTAATGGTAAAACTGTTGATCTCAGAGGAACACCAGAATAATCTGCCTTTGTTCATGAATACCAGCATTCAGTTACTGCTTGCTTTGAAAGTCTTGACCCAGGAATGATTTGCAAATAAATACAGCCTCCTCCCAGACTATTTTCACTCTCACTTTGTTGGAGGTATGGCTTGGCAGTGCCTTGAATACAAATACTAAACTCCCAATTGTCAAATTTCTTTGTGCTGGGAAATGAATTTTCCATCTTTGGATGGAGCCGCACCCTTCTCTGATGGTGTATGGTTTCCAGCTAATTATGTTTGCTCTCTGTATGGAATGCTGAATGAAAATAAATACATGTAATAAAAATAAATTAAATTTAGTATAAAAAAAAAAAACAAAAAACAAACCGAAACAAAACCAAAAAACACAAAAACAAAACCAAAATGTTTTGGTGACCCTTGAGGAAGCATGCAGTGAAATATCACTGCACTCTATTTTGGTAGTAGTTGTGGTTTGGACCTGTTTCAAAAATATCTAGTTTTACATGATTAAAATTAGTATGGTGTTATTTGGGCAATTCTCCTGTGTTTGGAGTTGTACTTCTGCATCTTTATTGTCTGCACTGGATTTCTATCACCATAACATTAAGCTTATCAGCTTATCCTCAGTATGGTTATTTTAACTGCAGCTTAGAAAAGTGATGGATTCTTATCCTTGTTACCCCTGTCATCTGTTGAATAGTTCAGGAGCAGATGATGTCAGAAAGGAAGCAGTCTTTGCTTTGTGCGAAGGAGGGATGAATTAACTAGGCCTGCTATAATACTGGAGTTGCATTAGAAAAATCCTTTCAGGTGGACTGTGTTCCTTGCTGAAAGGGAGGGAGACAACTTCTTTATACATTTTTCAGGATATTTTTAGAGGTTTTCTGTAATGTTACTGTGATGATACCAAACCATTATTGCAGCTGTGAAATCTGATGTGGTTTTTCTTTATCTGAATGTGTGATCACTGGGAGTTTCTCTGTCATAAAACAGCAGTAGTATGGAATTAATGATAGTGGGTAAACACAGTACCTTGTGTGGAAGAAATGAGGAACAGTTGAAATAGTTTAAACAACTTCTCCTTTATTCTATATACAGTTGAAAGGCGAACACTTGAAGAGATTCTTCTTGGCAAGGAGTAGAGGAGTTTTGATGTAATGATTAACTAATTGGAGAAACTTAGCTGTGTGTAGCAAGACAGTTAAGCAACTTTTGCAGTAGTGCACCTGTCTTGAAATGTCTGGGATTATGGTTCAGAGTTGGAGTTTCCTGATAAATTAATGAGCTGCCTCATACTATTTGCTTTGATATAAGTAGATCTTCTCTTCTGTCTCTTCATGTGGTAGGGTACCTGGTAATCTTGGCTTCTGTATTGTTTTTCTCCAGTTTGCTTGCAAATGGAAAATGTAATTGTTTCCCAATAGGAGTTCAATAATGCATATTGCTTTTAAGGAAAATTTCAATTTCAGTTACTCTTTTGCTAATCAATTGCCTTGTTAATTCAAGAGTTTTGAGGAAGCAGAAAAAATGGGCAATGTTAGTGCTGGATTTCTTGTTCTATGTATTTATTGTGCCAGATCCTTATAGTATTTAAATATTTCCTTTAAAAATAAAAAAGCTAACACATTTGTTTTTGTCTTCTGCTTTCTCTCTTGATTTTTTGCCTATTTTCCAGTGGTTTCCTACTAAAGTTATTTAGTGTTTGTTTTAGTAGCTGTTACAGATATTTTGATTTTAGTCTTTATTTCTGCAAGCTTTTAATAAGGTCGGTGTCTGAAAATTTAAAGACTGGGAGAGACTGATATTTTACCTCTGGTCTTAAATTAGGGCAAAGCTGTCTCCAAATATGACAAATCTCCCTTTTTTATGTACTACTTTTTTTCATTTCAGTAGTCGGAGACAAGACCACATTTTATTTTCAGCTTGTACTTTATAAAGTTGGCCAAAGAATGTAACTATCAGGTTGAACCATGTCTTGATTGTGAATTGAAGAATAAAAAATGTAATTATCTGAATAGTCTTAATGTCTTTCCACAGTGCAGTACAGGTGCTTTTGCTACTTGAAAGTAAGAGTAAATTGCAATGACAAACTGCAAACTTTCAGGAACACACATTTGAAAAGAAAGTTATGTTTTGGAACTTGCTCTTTGCAGAGCTCGTAATTATTTATTTTATCTGGGTACATGTATCCTACAAATACAGTCTTCAGGACTTTGTACTCTTCAAGATAACGTTTACTTTAGTTATTGCAAAGCTTGAGTATGTCACTTTGCCAAACTCTCATTACATTTACTACAGTAAACAATGGTATTTAGCTTTGTCTCATTTTGAAAAAAAGTATTTGTGTAAGGACACCAGGATCGAGGAGTGTTTCAGCAATATTTTGCACTTAGTAGTTCCCCTCAGTGATTGTCCTGGAGAAGCACCTATTTCCCGGTAATGGCCTGTTAAGGTATTTTGCTGGCTTGTTTTGTAGACCATATTAAGTTGCAGTGGATTTCCTGAAAGTGATTATTATAGAGAACTTGATTAATCTAGAGAACACAGTAATATTAAGAAACGTCAGAGAGTCACCTTGTTGGTCTGGTTTCCCTAGGGTAAATGTTTGATGTGGTGATAGAAGTTGATGTAAATGATACAAAGTAATCACTGGTAACATAGTGATACATGATATGTAACTGTATAGATTGGCTTGAGTAATGTAACAGGAGCAGCACAACTTCTTTGCAACAAGCGTAGTATCCTTTAGAAAGCTGTTTTTATCCAGTTTTTGAGTCTGTTACACTAACCAGTTTTTAATATGGAGCATGAAAGTGTTGATTCTCAGGAATCTTACCCTTGGTGGCACTTTATTGTTAATATATTTTAGTCTAGCACTTAAAGCAGCAATATACCTTAAAAATCTCTGTGGCTTTAGGATGAGAATTTCACATAGAATTAGTTATACTTGAGAATTTTCATGTAGGCCAAAAGGTCAAATATTTAGTTTTCCTGAAGAAAATTGTTTATAGTTCATACTGAGTAGGGAAATCTTCTTGTAGGAAATGTTTCCACTTTGTCTATATTCAGAACAGAGTTGCATCTCTCTCTCTGACATTCACATCCTTAATCCATTTTGTGATTTACTTACAAAAGGAAGTTTTAAGGCATGGAGTGTGTGAAGGGACAGACTTTCATTCAGCTGTGAAAAGCATAAATGCAAAAATTTCTAGTTGTCCTGAAACTACCCAGTTTCCTTCAGCAGAAGGATAATTTCTCAGGAATTCTTGTGAATGCTGAGGACAACAGTGAAGTCATATAGGTATTCTAAAGAGTAATAATTAGTAAGTATGGTGACAGATGTCACAGCGTAGCAAGTCAGTCAGCTATATATAAAACAAAATACTTGTATATTAGAGCTCTTCCTTTAGGTATCTTCCTTTTAAATATAGCCTTTTGCATCAAAACTAGTGACACTGATGTGGAGAGAGATTTATTTTTGTATGGTGTGGTCATATTTTGTGGTAAAACTTTTTATCTTGAGGTTTTTGGGGAGCATCTTGTCATCCTGCTCCTTTTGACAGTGAATGAATTTTTGGATTATTTGGATAATCTATGGATAGATCAGCTCTCACAAGTAATTTTTACCTTTTTGAGCTACTTTATTCCACACCCACTGTTTACCACAGAGCATTTTACTCAGTAAGAGGAATAAGTATTGTGCACCGAGCCTAGGATTGCTTCATGTCACATCCTTCAGCATGAATCTTCTACATTAATGTATATATTGCAGAATTTTGAGGAATGAGGTGTTACTGTGTAATAGAGAGTGGTCAGGACTTGTTCTTCCCTTGAATGGGTGTTTACTGCATTTTGCAGTTACAGAATGTGATTACTGGGAGGAGTTAACTACACAACTGTCAAGTTAGGTTACAAATTGCTGTTTCTAGAACATAGTTTGTGAAGTTACTTGAGTGCCACCAGTTCTGCCAAAGGAGAGTGAGGATAAATAGGTTAGCAAGGGGAACCATCCTTGCTGATAATGTTCCTATTCATTTTGGTTTGTTTCATTCTTTTTGCTTAAAAAAAAGACAGGACTTGGGCACTTTTTATGCAGTCTTAGGCGAAGGCAGAATCATAGAGTAGAAGCACTGTGTTCAGTGTAAGCTATTTTAATATTGGTATCCTATGATGATCATCTCATGAAATATTTTTTTTCATATAAATTACCATCATCATAATTTTACTGTTTCATTGGGTTGTATTTTTTTTTCCCCAAAAAAGTTTGGTTGCTCTAGATGTTCAGAATGTTGATAGTCCCTTTCAGAGCTAAAGTAAATAAAATAAATCAGAAAGTGGGTTAGCAATGTTCGTACCAGTTCTGTACCAGTTCTGTACTGACCATTGGGATATTTGGGGTTCCAGGAATTGTGATGCAGTCTGTTTACTTAGATTTTTGTGAAAGCAAAGACCATTGTGCTTTTCTTAATTTACTCCACCTTCACACTGCTATCTCTTTAATACAGAGAACTCCCAAGTTCTGGTTGTGAAATGTAATTTAAGTCTTAAGATTGACAGAGAGTAGTTGACAGAAGTCAGAAGCTTGACATTGTAAGTACAGCCTGCTCTCTGCCATTCTCTTCTTGAATGATGATGCTTCTGTGGGAGGTGTGAGTATATGGCTTAGGAACAAGCTTATGAAGTATGCTCATTTTTAGCCCAGGTCATTGTTATCTACCAATCAGATTAAGCAAATGGAAAATGATAGGAAATCTGAAAGCATGCTGAGTTGTTCAGCTGTCCTTGCCGTCGAGCCAACTTTGCTGCTTTCTGTCATGTGTAAGGAGATAACTAGGATGATGATGGCTTCAGCTGCCTCATTTCTTTCTTCCACTGCCACATGTGAGTTGAAGAGATCAGTCTTGAATGGTATAGTGGTTGTGAAAGATGTGTGGGACTATGGTTTGAAGTTGAGGGCAGCAATCCATAATTACAGCAAACTTTTAGTGGTAGAGATCTTCATTGTCATTCTTGTATATAAGTGCACAAGCTTTTAATTGCAATCATGGGATTTTCCTTTTGTTTTAAACCAGAGAACTTGGATTATGATATAGTTTGAGGTCCTAAACTTAAACATTTAGTCATCTTCTGCCCATCTCTTTAATATGACTTACTTTGAAAAGGACAATACTCCTTGAGAACTTTATAATCAGTAGCCCAAACCATTTCAATAGACTGTTTTAAAGATCTATATAGCTAGTTCTAAAATTAATTAAAGAGTATTGATTCATATTTTTCTGTTAGTAATGACTATTTCCTAACACATCTGACATCTTGCTTCTGAATTTTTCTAGTGTGAAGTAGATTATGTGGATAACTGAACATCTTAAAGAATAGTATAGAGTAACCTTGAGTCCTGAGCTTTTCACCTTCACACCATGAAGTTCAGTTACAATTATTAGCAAATGTGGGGTTTGAGTAGTGGTTTATAAAGTAACTGCTTTTACCTAATGCTCACAACAGGTAGGGCATGGTATTAATACTGCAAACGTGCTTTCACGTTTCCCTTTTTGTGAATGCTTTTAATAAGTTATAATTTAAATTTCTGATAGGTGTAAGAATATCTGTAGAACTCACCAGTTAAAATAAGTGTTGCGATGTCATGTATCAAAGGAAAGGTCTGTGCTGAAATGTTTGCAGGTACAACACACCTGGAAATGTTTGCTGTGCTTGTTGAGGAAGGTGACATTTTGCTGCCAGGGAATACACTGGAGCAAGTCAAGGTTGTACGTAAATGTGTATTTTTTGCACAGTTTAAGCTGTTAGTGCCTCTTGGTGTTCAGCATTGTCCCTCCACCTAAGGTGGTTTCTCCACTCCACAAATCCAGCCCGTCTTCCCTTCCCTGTTGTAGCTCCTGTGGCCTTTTCAGGCTGTCTGCTGACTTAGCTCAGACAAAAGTTAAGCTGAATGACAGGGCCTGTAGTGAACTTCAAAGCACTATCAGGACATGGTAAGCCGCAGGGGGATTAATCCTTTACAGCACTTCAGATATATCCAGAAAAGGCTAAACTCTGTTTATACCCAGACTCGGTTATGCTGGCACAAAACTGCTTTTACTGCCACAGTTTATTTTGCTTGACAACAGGTATGAGCAACCAGCAGCGTTGTCCTGGCAGTACAGTCAACAAAACTTCAAGGTGTAAACAGACACGAACCAACTTGGTCAGCAGAAGAGCATATTCTCTGCTGTCCTTTCCTTCCTGTGCCTTGCAGCTACGGGCAGGTTTGGAAGGATAGCAGTGAATTCCTGGGCGTAGCTGAGGATTTTAACTTTTTTTTCTCAGAGAGGCTGGATTTAAATAAGTTTACACTTTCAGTTGAAAATTTGGGGTGAAGATTTTTTTGTCCGTTGCTATATCAAAGAAGGTTAATTGTTTCTCTTTACTTTTTTTTTTTTCTTTGTTGCATAGAATGAGTGGTTAAATTTATGATAATTTTCCAGAGAAGTTACTGAAAGTTACTAGCAAGTTGTGCTTATGTCTGGGGACTTTTATTACTTCCAATCCCTGAATAGGCAGCTGAGCTCCTTCAGTCTGTTCAATCTGACTAGAAAATCCCTTTCTTCACAGCTGGTCACCTTTAGTTTCATAGTGTGCCTGCCTCAGATAGCTAGAATCTTTTTTTTAAAAGAGATTTGCCAAGAACTCAAAAGTTAATGCACTAGTTTTGTTTCTAANACAGCATTAATGGTTCAATGACTGATTGTGTAGTTTATAGCATGAGTAGGGGAAGAATCTTTGTCATTGTAACTGCTGTGTTTTATGGCTTAACTGCTCTAGATGATGGCCTTGCTGCCTCTTTGTGGTCATAAAATAGCAAAAATGAATCTATCATCTTCCTAGTGGCTGTAGTTCAGAATTTGACTTTTTTAAATCTTTCTGCTATAACATGGCTCTCAAGCAAATGGGAGTTGTATATTTGTGTTTCAAAGAGGAAATGAGAGCTGAGCAAGAGAATGCTAAACTAGGAGGTCGTGAAATTGGAATCTTTCTACATTAGTTGTCTCAACAGTGAAAATACACTGAATGAATAGTATATATTAATGATTGGCTTTCTGTAAAAGGCATCTTGGTGCTTATTATTTACTTAAATACTTAATAATTTGGCTATGGAATAAGACAGAAATATGTTTAATTATATGATGTAGTCTGTGTTTGTATTTTTAGATGTAGAATTTGTTCTGCTGTGGAGTGCATCTCTGCAGACAAACTGTCTCAGTTCTTCAGTAATTCTTCTCACTGTAATTCTCAGCATCATTGTCCTGAACTGCAGTTTCAAGCTGGGTTAGATGGAGTAGCAGTAATGTGCTCTTAAAATGGAAAAGGATGGCTATACATAGTGAGAGCAAATATTAAGTGATCCTGGCTTACCATTTTTGATTTATTGCCTTGCTGAGATACTGGCACAGTCCTACTCTGGGAGAGACTTAAGGGTCTTCTGTTCATTATATTGTACCTGGAGTAGTTAGATCATAAGAGATTTTTTAAAAAACACCATGTAAATGGTCAAGAACTCATTAATGAGCACTTACTCTTTAAACACTGATTTTTCTGTTGTCCTATGTGTGGAGCACTTAGTCTTCATGTTTGTCTTGAAATTAACCGTTATACAACAAAAAGATCTCCAGTATCTTTGGCTTTTGAGTGTGTCTGTGATTGCTTGCGCACTGCTGTTATTTTGAGATGAACATTTTAGCTTTCTCAGAACAAAAAACTAGCAAGCTAATTAATTAAGTTCATTTTTGATGATGCTTTTGTCTACACTTCTGGCTAATTCTAGAATTTAATGTTAAATTTCTAGTATGATCCTCAGTGAAATAATGCAGTATGTTGAGAGAAATGCTGTATATCATGAAGATGATAAAAAGCAGTGCTAAACACAAGCCTTGTAGTGAGATACTAAACCAAAAGCTTTCCAGGTGTATGTTCTACCACTGTGGTGTACTGTAAACAAAACACTGAAAAAGCATGCTGCTCTCTTTTCAAGGTTTTCTGTGCATCTCTAAGCCCACCCCTTGTCTTCTCTGAGATCCTTCAGAAGTGTCTCATCCTTTATCAGGACTGCATATGACTTGGGAAACAAAGCACTTCATGACTCACTTGTCAGTCTAATGAGTTCTCTTCAGTGTATCTTTTGGAAGATGTCATGGTAGTAATCACTAAGCAGAATGGGTCTTATTGCTATTTGGTTTTATTTCTTTGGAGAAAAGTCTACCTACATTTCATAGGTAAAGTTAAAATCTGTCCTCCTAGAGCATAGTAATTCTTGAATTTCCTAATATCAGCCAGGATTCATATATTTTATGTGTAAATATGTACATAAGCGTAATGTATTTTAGTCTAGGGTCTCTTTGGAAGAGTATTTCTATTTAACTAATCAGGAAATACTAAGAATTTTGTTATGGGGGGGAAATAGTGGTAGTATCTAACTGCATGAGAAGAAAATGTGGACTGGGGTTTAGCAAGTTGTGGTGCTCTTTTGAGTCATTGACCTAGAAAGCAATGGAACTTCAGGGGAATTAGATTTTTATACAACATTGATCAGAGCAGCGGAGGTACTTTTGTTCAGTTTGTAAAACTGAATAGTAACTTGAAATATGATAAATATTTAACTTGGAATTATTACATAATTTATTGAAAAGCATGGAAACAAAAATCTGTCGTTTTTTGAAACTGCCTTAATGCAATTTGTAAAGAACATGGACTCTACTGGAGAAGTTTGAGTGTATGATGAACTGCAAGTTTTACTTTAGAACAAAGTCGACATCATTTTGTGGAAGCAGCATGATAGGATGTCTGCAGTTAACTGAGTTTATTAATGGCTAATGAGAGAGGGTGCACACAGTCATGAAGACTGAAATTACTGAGGAAGACATGTGGGCAAGGTTTTATTAATCTATCTGAGAAGGTGTTACAATACTGGAGAGTAAATTTCTTAAGTAGTTGTTTGTTACATTGTATTTTAAGAGAGAGAAGAAACAACCACTCCAACCATACCTACTGTTGTTACCTGAATATAGCATGTGATAATTCTTTAACAGTCCTCAAAAGCTGAGTTCTTTTCAAGGTACATGAGCTACCATCTCTGCTCTAAATGGGACTAATTGTCAATATGAGACACTAAGGGTCTAAGACTTCAGTTTGATCTGAGGAGAAGTGTGAATTACAAAAGCAAGTATAATTAGGTCAGTATATGATGCCCTTTTTTTTGGCAGTACTGTCTTAAGCACCTACTCATATAATTGGAGTCAGCTCTTGAAACTGGTTTGCAGTGACTAAACAAATGCCTGAGCTGGTAGAGCTGAAGAGGTGGTGTTGGTGAAACTTGGCAATGAGCACTGGGGAAGAGAAAGATCTATAGTTCTTTTTAAGCTGGCACTGCTGCTGAACTTTGTTGGTTTGCACTGGAAAGCAGGAAGAACAAATGGTGCTGGTTTCACAGAAGGCACTGTATTACATAAGTGCTGTGTGAAAGGTGTTGCTTTGGGAATTGGAGAACCCGTTCATAATTAATAGATATTAAATACCAGTATACTCCTGTAAATACTAGTTAACATATACATGTATTTGTCTCAGAGCTTGCACTTAATTTTATTTTCTAAAGATAGCTTTTAGGAATGATGAAAAAGTGATGGGGGGATTGACCTTTGAGAAAGATCATATTTGAACTAGTGAAAAATTAGTATGGAAGTAACATTTGAATTTACTGGTGGAAGGGACCAGTGCTGTGGGTTCCTGACCAACTGCTACACTAAAGATAACTGAAGCCTTTTTACCGAGTCTCAGTGCATGTTTCTTTAGACATCAGCTTATTAACATTAACATGCTGGTATTACTTATTTCTTCAATAGATTTAAGAAAAAGAGTGTTTTCGTCCTCTTTGCAAAGACTTAAAGAACATCAGTTCTTAACAATGTATGTTATGAAATTCAACAGCACACAATTAAATGGACATGATTCTAAAAATTAATGTGTATTTTCTGTGGCCATTTGTTTATAAACTTTGTTTGCAGTTTGAATTTTGTGTCTGCTATTTTGTAAGTTTTGTGTTGCTGATGCTCTGTTGCACTTCCTTTCCTTGCGGTCATCCTGTATTTCCCTGTGCTGTCTTGACTGTGACCCATCTCTGGATTCTCCAGAAGTTTGTTTGGAAGGGGCAGTAATTAATCAAAAAGTTGGAAGCAGATATCATGCATAGGAAAGAAAAGGGTGAGGTAAAAAAAAAAGCACAAGCATGTTTGTTTCTCCTTGCTTGTGACTCAGGTTTTTCGTAACAGAAGGATTGTCAAATGGAGCAGAATGCTAACTGAAAACAAACAGGAAGTAAGGAAAAAAAATAATTCTCTGCACTGAACCAGGAGAGGGTTCAGTACTTTCAGATCAGTAATTAGCTTAATTTAATTAGACTAGCTTTTAAGCTTATAACTGTTATAAAAGCTGTATTATATGCTATTATTATATATTTATATAATAGTATTTCACAATGTCTAAGGTATTATTTTGAGAAGGGTGGGTCTGATAATGCGGGGAATGCAGTCATAATTCATTGCTCTATCCATAATTTGTGTTTACCTTCATCTTTATGAACACATGACTGATTATCATTTTCTTTTTCTTCAGTTTACGTTTGAAGGCATATTGGAGGGTGGGGAGGGTGTGATAAATCTTTCATGTGCTGTTTTCTGTTCTGTCATTGCATACACCTAGTAGAGCTTTTCTTTGCTGGCATTTGTTGCTGTCTGTTGAGTCCCATCTTCTGGATGCAGTGGAATTTAAGCTCTCAGGCTCGGGACTTTGCTTTGTGCTACTCAGGACAAGTATGTAAGATATATATCGTATGCTTGGTGTCATTTTCCAGAATGAGATCTGAAGAACCATAGTGTTGGTGTCTTGCTCTATTTTAAGCCCACTTTTTCCCATTGACATCATGATTTTGAGCAATGTATCACTTTTTTTTTTTTTGAGTGTAATAGTAGAGTCAAATAAAAGCATGGAAGATTTTCCATGAAATTTTGAAAACAAACAAACAAAGTCAATTGCTTTTATAGAAAAATTTACATGGGAATATATTAATTTCTCTGAAGGAAGCATCTCTCCCCCAGCTCAATGCTTGTTGTGGCACTTAAGATCCTTTATGAGTACAGGAAGCCAGGGATTTGTACCATCCCATCAGCTTCCTGTAATAACTACTGTCATCTCCAACTACTGACTCATTTCAGTAGTTACACCTGGCTGATCAGTAACATTCCAGTTCCTTCTTTAATGCTGATCGGGTCTTAGCCAGTGACTCTGGTCTTCTGCCAGGTGACTCACTCACAGCCTCTTCTCAGATGCTGCAGTTTTGACTAGAAGTCTTGTCTCATAAGCAGTTTTAGATTTACTATGTTGCTATTAAAACTTAATTAGCTCTACAGATGGATATTTACAAAGGTACTTGATGATACAGCAGTCTTGAGATTAACTTAATTGTGTGAACTGGTATCACTGAGAGGTAGAAGCATCTTTTTTTTTTTTCCTTAGTTTCACCATGGTTTTATATTACAATTCCCAAATTCTGACTTCTACCAAAGCTTTTCCTTGTGCCCTTAGTGCTAGTCTTCCCTACAGCATCTTTCTGTCATGGAACACTGGTACCCTAAAGGTATACGCAGTTAGAATGTTTGTGTGCTCACCAACATAAAACCTTACATGTGTGGCAAAAGATGTTGTTGCTGACATTGCCTGTGTGGAAAGAATCAGATAATATGTTCAGTACCATCTGAAGAAATTATTTGCATAGTATATTTTCTAGAATAAATCATGTTAAAAAACTAAAAATCAAATTTTTTTGTAATGTTTAAGTGTTGCTTACTGATGAACATGTTTTGAGTTTGATCAACTTCTACATTGGGAGGTCAAGCTATATAGCAATTTTACTGGAACTTAGAGTTTATCACACTAGTTTTGGTTTGATGTTGTGGTGTTTTGGTTTTTTTCCCCCGGATACTTGAATATTTTTTTTTCTTTTTACAGTTCTATCTTCAAGACACTAAAAGTAGTAATGGTACCTTTATTAATAGTCAGAGACTGAGTAGAGGATCTGAGGAGAGCCCTCCATGTGAAATTATGTCAGGTGACATCATCCAGTTTGGTGTAGATGTGACGGAGAACACGCGGAAAGGTAAGGGTATGGATCTTTTTTCTTTTTCCACCCACCCCCCAGTGTATTTATTTAGAACATTTTATGGCAGTCTAAGAGCCTTTCTTCCTGTTGTAAAAAAAGCCTTTTTTTTTTTTTTTTAATCTCTTCCCAATGAGTCTTGTGGCCACACTGTGCATTGGATCAAGAAACTGATCTGCTGAACACCTGGATTCTGTTCCTCTCCCTGCCCCAGACAGATTTTTAACTGGATTGTTTCCACAGCTCACTTTGTTCAGTGGCTGTATGAGTACCAGTGTGTGTAGTGGAAATGCAGATCCAGAAAAGGAGGCTCAACTGGGGACTACGTGTTTAGCTATTGCCTCACTTAAATTGACATAGACCAATTTAAAAAGTGCACCGTGAGTGTGCATATGGAGTGCTGTGTTTTTAGTTTTGTAACTACTTTTCTTTCAAGCCTATGAACCCAAAGTTTCAGCTACTAATGTAGCTGACAGTCTGAAGCTGAATTTCTTGATAAAATACTTAGCATAAGTTTGAAAATAGGCTGTTAATTCTTGTCAAGATACTTACTTTTTGACTGCTACTGATTTTGATTCCTGTAGTTACTTAAAGATGAGGATAGAAAAAAGTAGCTAGCTGAAAAATGATGCTGTGGGGTTTTTGTTTCATTTTCTTGCTGTCATCTTTCCACAAATTCCTTCCTCACCCATACCTAAACACCCCTAAACCCAACAAACCAACACAGTGTACAACAGTAAAAATTTAAAGAGCATCAAGTGAACAAAACAAAGATGAAGCCTACTCCATCTGCTACTCAGGAATTCTATCCATCTTTAGCCAGGTAGGCTGTAGTTCTCAAAGTCTGAAGTACCAGAGGAAAGTTAATGAATGCATCTTTATAGAAAACATTGATACGAGGTGGTGGGGGTGAAGTATTTTGTCATGGAGAGCTTCTGGAGCTTTAGTTTTTTTGAGTGATTCATTGTAGTGGGGAAGGTCACATCAAATTGTTTCACTTTTTCAGAAATGATGTTACAAAGATTTAACTCCCAGCTGTGTAGTTGGAATTGTGTGATATTTAAAATGTTATTCCTTGTGAAGTGATTGCAAATATTTATGAATACTATTAGTATACATGGAGTAAGTCCATGTAGTGATCTAATAGTCATCTAATGAACCTGGAACTATTAATTTGATAAAATGCTGTCCTTGCTTAAAAGAAGCTGAATTTCTTCATTTAGGTGAATTTAGACTTAAAACAATTTTTATCTTAGGACTCATTTGGAAGAGAAATTGGAATTCACTTGATTTTTATCAGCAGCTATATGCAGTTAGGTTATGTGAAAGTTTGTGGAAAGGCTATTGTGAGCTACTTTTAGCCAGAAATTCTTGCCGGTAATAGTTCATCCCAGTATTTTTATAGTTGTTGTACAAAGCACAGTCCCAGGGACCTGGCATTTGTGTAATGAGTGATCAGGTTGTGCAGCCTTTATTTCCTCTTCTCCAGCTTTGAACATTAGGCACTCTACTCATGTTACTCAAGAATGTGTCTGGCTTGCTAATGAGGAAGCGCATACAAGTTTGCTTCCCGCCCTCTCTCTGCTCCCCCAAGCGAGGAATGAAGCTTCTATCATTCTGCCGGGGCATGAAACAGCTCCAGCACAGTTAAGGTGTTTACCCATGAATGCAATTGGAATGCATATAAATAAATTTTTTTCACCAGTTCATTTCAGTGGCCTTAGATGTTACTGTTAACCTAGTAATGGAACAGACATGAAAGTGTTTTTTAAGTTAGTGATTACCATTAAAACCATTTTGCATACTGGTATTTATATAAAGCCTGACTTGCACAAGACATTTCAGTGTTTTGATGTGGGTAATTATAAGGGATAACAGGATAGACAGTTCACTTGCCTATGTAAATTCTGAGTTGTGTAAACATTGCTCCAATACATGTATTTTTATTGTATTGTTCAGGTTGTGTCTTAGTAAGTCATTTCCTTGCAAATATGTTCCTGATTTGGTTCATTAAAATAGTGGCATGTTTAGTATGTGATTTTTAGTTGGTGGTTTGTTTTTTTTTTTCCTTCTCCTTCCCCTGGATATCTTACATGAGCAGCAATTGCTCCACTTTCTGCTGCTGAGCTGAAGTCATTAACAGGCCCCAGAGAAGTGTTTCCACCCCTTCTTCTTCCTTGTTTTTCCACTTGTATTAGTAACAAGAACACAGGCCTGCTCTTTTTCCTCTCCTTCATATGGAACTTATCTATTAATCATTTTACCATGCTTTTCTGTGTTAGTGTGGTTTATGTTCTTCTAGCACTTCCAAAATTTCCCAGTCTGTGCCAGAGTATTCCAAGAGTTAACTGGTGGTGACCTCCTTGTGTGAAAAGGGGTTCAAACAGGGTCAAATAGTACCAGATTATTTAGTTCAAACACAGTTTATGCACTTTTTCCTAGTCAGGTTTGGACTCTTCTCTTAATCCATCTTTCCTGTTGTGTGGTGTTTGACACGGGCTGTGCAGATGAGGAACCCAGCATGTTCTGCTTGTTGGTTACCTGGAGCCCTCCAAGGGGAGTAAGAGGAACTTGCTTAGCACCATTTTATTTATTGCCACAGCTGCTGTGACCGCGTTAACAAGTGAAAATAAAAATGAGAGCATCACTTGTAGACTGTCTCCATGAAGTAAACATTTTGAGACAGACATGAATTATTTATTCATTCATTCCCATTTTTAAGCTTCTTTGCAGCATGAACCCCTTATCAGGGTTGAGGGCAACTCTCGGTGGTTTTCTGGAGCTGCGTGGTGAGGCGTATGACAGTTCGGTGTTTCACAGGGGTGCAGCACCTGCGTGGCGGAGGTTTCTCAGTGGCACCGGGCAGACAGGGTTGTCACGGGGGATCGGGCCGCTGGGGGGCAGCAGGCGGGGCCCTGGGCCCGGCCCGGCCCTGCCCCGCC
>VWZY01004298.1:447883-458952 GCA_013399075.1 Chloroceryle aenea
TGGTCAGAAAACTATCTGAAGTGGAGGTATTGAAGTTTCATGTGTAATCTTCTGAAAATGCTGAAATAGTTATAACTGCTGCTAGGATGATCAGAGGGCTGGAGGACCCCTCCTGTGAGGACAGACTGAGAGAGCTAGGGTTGTTCAGTCTGGAGAAGAGAAGGCTCTGAGGAGACCTTATTGTGGCCTTCGAGTGTCTTAAGGGGGCCTACAAGAAAGCTGGGGAGGGACTTTCTATGATTCCAGGTAGTGGTAGGACTAGAAGGGAACAAATCAAAACTAGAGGTTGATAGATTTAGATGTAGACGTTAGGAAGACTTTTTTCACCACGAGGGTGTTGAGACACTAGAACAGGCTGCCCAGAGAGGTGGTGGAAGCCCCATCCCTAGAAGTTTTGAAGGCCAAGCTGGATGGGGCTTTGAGCAACCTGATGTAGTGGGAGATGTCCCTGCCATTGGCAGAGGGGTTGGAACTAGGTGATCTTTAAGGTCCCTTCCAACCCTGACAATTAAATGATTCTACTTAGATCCCCATTTTGCTGCCTGTAACAGGCCACTGTACTATTGTGGCCCTTGGAGTGTGTTAAGTAGTAGTGTTTATTTCTCCTATTGGACAATACTTAGACTGTTAAACAGGTCATGAGAAACTATTATTTAAGCTTCTCCTTTTTCTGACAAGTTTCAAAATTCATGAAGCTGTCTTCGAGATTTTGCTATGTGTGGGAAATAAGCATGGGGAAAATTATATACACGCATTAGAAAAAGTGCTGTTAGACCTTGTTTAAGTTGTAAAATTTAACCAAACAAGCTTAACCACTGTTGGGAAAAATAGATCAACTTCAGTATTTCATAGATTATTAGTCTCTTTTTTTTAAAAAAATGTATTTATTGCATAATAACTATTTTACAGCGGAGTTTAAGTAATACAGAAGATGAATGTACTCACCTGAAAGAAATGAATGAGCGGACTCAGGAAGAATTAAGAGAATTAGCTAATAAGTACAATGGAGCTGTGAATGAAATTAAAGATCTTTCTGACAAGCTAAAGGTAATGACAGAACTCATCTGACTTATGACGATACTATAATGCATGGAACAAAGAAATAGTTTAATTTCTAATGTACCTATCAAATGCTAAGAAAGTTTTTAAGCAACAAGTGAATGAAAGAAAGATGCCTATCATCTTTTACATATTCTTTTGGTTTATAATTGATGTACTTGAAACTGTCATCAGTGAAGTGGATTTCTAAAAGATTCCCTTTTTATTCACTTTGAAAATTACTGTGGTTTTGTAGCTGCAGTGTCTTTTAAAATAAAATTACATATGGTATAAACTTTTATTCAGTTGATTTTATAGAGACATATAACTTTTAACCTGAGCATCTTACAGTTAAATGGGAATGAAAACTAGAATTAGAAATGCATTTGCATTTCATGTTGGCCCAGTGCAGTTATGAACATAACTAGCCTACTACGTGGTAATAATTTGACTCAGCTTCTAGGGGGAAAGGGTGTGCTATCAGGTTTGTTATTAAACTAAATTTCTGTCTATTAATAGTTTGAGATCTTTTCTGGAGAATAATCACTATATGGTGAAGCCTGTTCCCATAGAGTCTGCTATCTAGATAAGGTGAAGATGTGAAAGGTGATGGAGTTCCCTGTAGACCTCAAGGCAGTTGTTGCATTTGTCTTGGATAAATACTGGAATTTGAACTTAGGTTCTTTGAGTCCTCGTCCAGCACCCTCTGACAGTGTATTTTGCTTTTCAAATTAAAATGGTAAATTGCTGGTCTTAAGGCAATTGGTTTCCCAATTTTGAGTTAATCACTGATGATCAAGTATACACAGAAGGATCAAAATTGCAACTTATTTCATATATTTGAGGGAAAAGTCTTTGAAATTTATTTCAAAGAAATCTAGCAAGGAAAAAGATGTGGCTTTCAATCAGGTTGCTCTGTGCAATGTACATACAGTTCAGAAGGACTCTTGGGTTTTGATTTGAGATGCTAGGAGACCTTTGGTGGTTTTTATTCATTGGGGCCTGGTACTACTGTTCCTGCAAAATTTAGGTTCCTCAGGCAAAAGATTAGTTAAGATATTTTGAGAGTCTTTTGCTCTGTTTTTGTGCTGGAAATTTATGGAAAAATAACTAGAAAAACTTTGCACTGTTTACATTTTCTTCTGGCTAGTGAATAAAGTTACTTATATGCTTTTAGTTATACAAATTTCAAGGAAATCTGTTCCTTTACATTTAAATTTAGATTTGTTTAATCTTTCTTGAGCAGGTAGCAGAAGGAAGACAAGAAGAAATCCAACAGAAAGGACTGGCTGAGAAAAAGGAATTGCAGCATAAAATAGATGAAATGGAAGAGAGGGAGCAAGAGCTTCAAGCGAAAATAGAAGCTTTGCAGGCTGATAATGATTTCACCAATGAGCGGCTAACTGCTTTACAAGGTTAGTAACTAATGGGGAAGAAACTTTGATTATTTGTTTTTCTTTTAATCTGTGAAATATCTTTTTTTTGGACTTTTGTTTACAGTACGGTTAGAACATCTTCAAGAGAAAACTCTTAAAGAACACAACAGCTTAGGTAGGTGTGATCAGTTTATTGTTTCAAGCTGTTTTCCAGATTTTTCTGTCCAATTACTCCTATTATAATATTCTTGTAGTCCAGGTGTCTGGCAAAAGAAGAATGTTTTATAGTTATCCCAGTAGTGCATTCTTCTTGATAGCTCCTTTTAACATTGAAAGACATGGCCACAACAGGGTGCCAGTAGAGGGCACTGCTGTTGTGAGTGTTCAGACTTCTGGGTTGTTGCTCAGTTTAGAGATCTCTTTCACACCTTCAGCTCCAAGGTTTTGAAAGATTTTATGTATGTATGTATACAAAAGAAATGTTAAAAAAAAGATAATGTAATAAGCATCAATTCCTTAGGTGATAGTAATCTCTTCTACATTTGAACAAACAGGAGCATGATTTGTAGTGCAGGAAAACACTTTAAATTTTGCCTGTTTTGGTTAGATCAGATACTTAGGAGCAGGTAGTACGAAAATCCAAATGCATTTCACAATGCTGTATTTATAAAGAAACAAAACCCAAAACATTTTGCTTTGTTCCAGAAATAATACCCTTTCTTAATCCTAGGCATACAAGTTGACGACTTCATACCTAAAATTAATGGGAGCACAGAGAAAGGTAGTGTATCTTAAGGCTACCTTTTGTGTTATGGTTGACATTTGAAGTTGAACAAATTCAAAATGTCCTCTTAAGTTTTACTTTGAATAATACTCTTTTAAAAAATGAAATTGAATTTGTCCACTCTGACCAACCTTTTTTCTTAGACTTTCAGTTTCTAAAAAAATCTGTAAAACATAATGAACCAACCTGGAAGTCGTCTTTTTTTTTTTTTTTTTNTTCGTTTTTTTTTTTTTTTTTTTTCTTCTCCCCCCTCATTTTTGGTGAGCTCTCACTGGATTCATTAGGACTCTACTGAATGGTGTCTGTCATGTGACACAGGAAAGCTCACTGACTTTTTTCCTTTTAATTTTATTTTTCCGTGCAACACAGACATACACCATTTTTCTAGTACATTGGGTATGGTAAGTAAAGTCAGCAAAGCATTTTTTTAACTATGAAGTGTGAAAAATGTGAGTATGAAATACATAAATAGTGGGAACTAGTTGTTTAAAACTCAGGAGTGCCTTTTTTTGTAAAACAGGCATGAATAAAGATTGGACTTACTGCTGGGTGTGTTTTTGTAGACCAGTTAGTTAAAGCTAAATGTTTTAAATAGTATGTCTTAAAGTACACAAAGCTTTTTGAATAAAATTGTCTGATAAGAATATGCCCAATATCATACATAGCAAAGGTTACTTCAGTTAGGAACCTTAAGTCACTAATTTGTTCCTTTGGGTAAGATATTTATCCTCTTATGTTAATGTAAAATTTTTCCTTGATGTAGCTGTCTTCAGCATTTGTTGTGTCTGCTGGGTTTAAGAAGCTAGCAACATTGGCAGTTCTAGTTGGAATGTTAGAGCTCCTATGTAGAGAAACTGTGCTTTTAACTAATTCACAGTGTTTAAGGATTACTGTTTACAATTTGGAAACAAAACTTTATAACTCTCTGTGCTTGAATTCTAAGATTCTTATCTTTAGTTTGATTGAAGATGAAGATTGAAATGACGTTTGATTGAAATGAAGAGCTTCTTAACTAGGGAGATCAGTAGCAAAATAGAAGTTAATCATGGTATAGTCTCACATCTAGTTCTTATTTGGAGCAGGAGGAGAGATGTTAAACACTGGCAGGAATTGTACAAAACACACTTGGATGTGATGCATGTTGAGATAAGCAAGCAGATTACTTAATGTTTGTTCCCTATTCCCTGGATTGCCATACTTTTTTTTTTTTTTTAAGAGATTGATTCATCTTGTTGATATATAAATTTAGGTTGGTAATACTCTTAAATACTCATAGACATGTTAGCTTTTTTTTTTTTTAATCTTCCACCCTAAAAAATATTCAAATTCCTTAAAAATGAAACTGAGGGTACTATACAGGGGTTGTGATTCTTCATTCTAATCAGGTAAACCATAAAAAGACTTTGAAAGTTAGGTTGTTGGAGGTTATTAGAAAACCATCCAATAATGTGAACAAAAGTAGTCTAGAGCTGAGCTGAAGCATTTAGTAATAGCTTTCAAGCTTTGAGTGCAAATACATATTGTTTTACAGAGAAATAATTGGTAGCATGACACTAAATATGATACTTATAAGAAACGCTTTTTTTGTTTGAAAATTGTTGTAGGAATGTCTTGTTAGTTTTTTTAATACTGCTGCCTCTTATCAGTCAGAGTTTAAAAATTGTCCAAAACATTTCAAAATGGAATTCATTATTACGTGATTATAAAAACTATCATTGTATCACTGTTACTCACTGCTTTGTTGAAGTTATAGCAATCTGGTTTTGACTTATTTTGGATTATGTGTCAAAAAGGCACCTGGATGGGTGCATGAAGATATAGATTCTTCCACCTGATGAGTAACAGTAGAACTTGTGCTTGAACCTGGGATTTTTAGGAAGCTGTCTGCCAATTTCTTTCTCCTTATGAATATAGACAACCTATAACTGCTTATGCAGGTTGTCTTTGTGTTTATACAGTCTATCACCTTTTTCTGTCATACACCAACCATATTATATTTTTATTCTATATTTTACTGTAGTTTTCCATTACTCGCTATCTGTTGTGCCACATTTTTCAGCATCTTTGCTATACCTGGTCCATCCACTTTTCTCTGGCTTTTTGCAGCTTGCTGGCCTGTGATCCCTACGTGACGGTCTGTGCTTTTCTGTATCTTCCTGTCCTTTATCTAGCCCTCTTATAATGACAGATGGGCAGTAGGTTTCTCTTCCAGATTTGGAATTTGTTCTTTTGCAAGCAGCAGGAGGCAGTTACTGCTACCCCCCTGAGTAGTTTTGCATTATTTTAGAAGACCTAAGAATCTGGGGTTTATAATGTAGATTCAGTAGCTCTGGCAGTGAAAGAGGTTGTAGGTATTTTGCACAAGAAAAAGACTTCACAGTTGAAGGCAGAATTTTTTTGTGTGTGTGTGTTATATAGCCTGGAAGGGAATAACAAGAAAGTTTCTTAAACTTGTATACATACCTTCCCTCAACTCCCCCTATCAGAGCAAAATGGTGACTGCCATTGATAAAAGTTGTGTTGGACTGAGTTATTTCACTAAGTTGTTTGTTTCTCAGTGAGTTACCTGGCTTTCATATTTGAGTTTTGTAAGGCATGTATTATCTAAAGATATGAGAAATTTGTGTACAGTCACTTAAAAATCATGTAAAAAGGCTGAAAAATTATTTTTAAAATATGTAAAATAAATACTGTAGCCATGGTGCCCATCTTCTAACTGCTCTATCCTTGTGGGTTAGAAAAGAGTTTACTTTTCCAAGTAACTTTGAAATATAGTAGAGCTTATATTGGATCTGAACAGCTCAGCTTCTGATATCAGAAGCTAACGATTGAACAGTTTTCTTAAAATGTAACTCATTTTGCTGGTTTGTGTACTAAAAAAGCAGCCTTTTCAGGTTGCTAGGCTTGTGAGTTAAAAATAGTTTTGAGATTCTTTGCAAAGGCATTGCTAGCACTTTTTTACTTGAAGAGATGGAAGATCCGGGTAGAGTTGGGAGATGAACAAAGTCACATAGAAAGACTTGGGTAAACATGAGAATTGAGCTCAGTTTTAGGATCTTTACTGTAGAAATATCCTTTCAAAAACTGTTGGTTTTGTGCACTGAAACTTTGTTTAAAAAGTAAAGGGAGATATTATGCAAAACTTCTAAAATAAATGTTTTTAATTTCAAGATGGTATTGGATATGAATAATAAACATTAAGGCTAAAGAAAACCTAATTAAATGCCCTTTTGAAGCTAATTAAGAAAAAAAAAAATTGGTTAAATAGATGTTTCTTATTTTTTTCAGTGTTTGAATTTGTTACCTGCAATTATATGTCTATGATATAACAAACAGGAGGAACTAGAGGCCTCAGGGCTATGGAGTTGCATATTTCAATAGTGTATCATCTTAGGTATTCTAAATTCATTGTGATTTAAATATCACTTATGTCTACTGAGGTAAGGTGATTTTACGCTGAAGAATTGCTATTAGATTTTAGTATTTAAAAGTACCCTTTGAAAATGCAGTTGAAATACTTACGATCAGTTCAAGAGAGTCATCTGTTTTTTGATATCACTTGGACATTTCAATTACATTTTGTCTGTTTGCATATTAACTCTGATTTCAAAAGTTCACTGTAAATGCACAATTACATATATTGTTAAAATAACTTTCAAAATTTTTGTTGCATCAATTTGAAAATGATAAGAGGATGTAAACTTAAGTGTTTCTTTCTTTACTAGAGCACTTTCTTTCAAAGAGTGGAGGGGACTGCACTTTTATTCATCAGTTCATAGAATGTCAGAGTGAGTACAAGAGTGTTTGTCACATTTGATTTAAAAGCAAGAGAAAACTCAGGTGGATAAACCCAGATTTTTGTAAATATAATTTAATATTTCTGAAGGAGCAGAAATTTTCAGAGCACAGAATATTGCTACTGTGGTATTAAGGAGATGCCTGTAGTAGTAGGAGGAGGTCATCTTTGCTCTGGCAAAAGGATGATCACATTGTCCCTCAGCAGTTAATCTGTTATTGCCCTCTTCCCAGTAAAAGGGTGGTAATGTTGGCACATGATGTTTAAAACTGAGTGTAATTTGTCACCTTTTAAGAATAAGAAGTTGAAAGCCTAATGCTGTCAGTTTAAGCAAACATCACTGGCAGTAAGACAGAGATTTCATATCCTATTGATATCATTTCATCATGTCACATATCTGTAAATAATCTGATAATTAAAGGTCTTGCACATTTCTGCAAATCAGTTGTTATAAAAAAGAAACTATTTTTTTCTGTGGAAATCTAAGAGATTCTTCTAAGAAAAATAGAAATAACTATGCAGTGCCAATCATGCAATGCAATACTAACAAAGATGGGTTATTCTGGAATGAGAACCATGTTTTTCAAAGCAACTGGCTTCTGAAAATGCATAATGAAACAGCACAGTCTGCAGGTCTATGAGTAAAACTTCAGGTGTTAATACTTTTTGTCCACTGAGAGAAAAATATCGTTAGGATTAAGAGAGAAAAGCGCTATTAAACTTAAAATAAAACTCCTTTGTAGCATAAAAACCCATTTTTTTTTTAAATGTTTATAGAAATTTTGTACCTGAAGTTGAGCAGAGAAATAGTTATTAGCAGAAATTAGATGCTTTTTTTTTGTTTTGACATCATGCCCATTGTATTCTTCTTTTCCCTTTTAAATTTCAATTAGAAAGTGTAACAGACTTGTTTGACTTTTCTCAGGAGGATTGAAGTGCTATAAACTGAATGACAGAGTACTGCTAATGTTGAAAAATATACACTTTATTTATTTGAAAAATGTAGTTTCTAAAACATGACTGGTAGCTGTCTTCTGTCAGGCTGAAGTTTAAAATGATTCAAAGTTTTGCAGAGATCTTGTATGAATCCTCTTTATTCAGTATATAAAAATGAACTGAAGTTAAACATGTGGGTAAAATCACACTGAGTGATGTTCATATGCAAATTGGTTGCCTGTTTTCATTGTTTGGATGTTAAGCTAACGTATTTTAGCAAAACTTTTGTTAGTATCACATATGCAGAACAAATATTACAAATATTACCAGTCTTGAGCACAAGTGACAATCAGGATCTAGTAAAAGATTCTAACACGTAACTTAAGTAGTAATAGACAGTAAAATAGAGGTCAATGTAATTATGCCTCCCCTTTCTTGAGAGATAAAAGATACTGTAAGGCCTCAATTGCCTAATTTTAAAAAATAATTAATATGAATTGAAAGGGTTCAGTATTCTGCATTTTTTGGTGACAGTGTGTAAGTTTTTTTACTATCTAACCAAGAACAAAAAAAGGTTGTGAGTCAGCAGCTCATGTTTTTTTTTTTTTCCTGGACTGAGAGTCTGCATTTCCTAAATTTAGTCAGGCCCCACAAAATCTGGTTTGTGGGTTTTTTTCATTTTGTAGCTTAAGTGCTAAGTCCTCCTGCTCTTTGCTCTTTGCAGCAGTGAGGGTTGGGAGAAATCTAAAAAGAAAGGAGAATTGAGACAATCATACAGTTTGTCTAGAAGAGCAGGCTCTGATTTGTGCTGGTACAGCTGGGAAAGTGTGCATTTCTGTAGTTCCGGGGAAGAAACACTTCAGTTGAGACAGCACAAGCAGAGAAATGAGGAAAAACAACTTGAGTCAACGAAGTGGAGTATGTAAGGTAGCTCAGGAAGGAAAATTGATTAAACAATCAGTTGCTACAGAGGTATAAGACAACTGAAAGTATTTACCAGTTAAGAGCACTCAAGAACTGTGAAGATGCTAAAGCTAGAATTTTTCAAGAGAGGAGAAATAGGACGCTAAAATCGGAGTTGCAGTGTAGCTTGAATGTTTGACTTGGGTAGCATTGTCTATAAAATCTGGCTTCTCTAGGTGTTTAGAGGTTGTTTGCTTTTGTTCAGTGGGATTTTTTTGCGTTTTTTTTTTTTGGTTGTTGTTTTGGTTTTGTTTTTAGCAGAATATGGCTCATGAGATCATTCAGTAACCTGTGCTGATCTACATCATGTATAGAATGTTATGAAATCTTGCTCTGAATGATCTGGGAAATCTGTTACTTTCTGTTCATTACATCTACTTCACTTGTTGCTTACTGCATAACATTTTTATTTTTTAAAGCACTGGTGATAACCAGTGTCCTAGTCATGGTGCCTCTTTTTGATAAGTACATGATATGAGTTGATACCAAAAATGGTGATGATGTATAGACAAAGAGCTTTGGTGCCCTGCTAGCTTCCTGTCTTTCACTCCAATCTACCTCTTTATTTGTATTCTTAATTTTTTTCCATTTTGTTATTTTTGCATTTATGTTTTTAAATGCAAATAAACTTTTAGCTTTTTCACAAAGTTTTTTATTACTCTTTTATTTATTTATTATTTATCTAAAACAGGGTAGTTCTCAGATGGATTTCAACTTTTCCATGGATTTATGACATTCAGGTGTCAAGTAAAGTTATACTATCACTTTTTTGAGATGGTTTCAAACTTGTGCTGAGGGCCAGGTTTCCTTTTCTTGGTCTTGAAAACTGGTCTCCTGCAAAGACTAATTTGATATCAAACCATAAGTGTATTGAGGGCATGTTACTTAATCATTATAATGTTAACACATCTGAACTATTTTATTGTGAAATTGTGATAGGCAACCTAAATCAAAAGGCAGTTCTTACATTGAAAAGATAGGAAATGCCTAAAAACCTAAAGAAAAGCTGCTTTTGAACTGCATTCATCAGCAAAAAGTAGCATAGGCTATTTTTAAGTTAAACTGAAAGCTTAGGTTCAAACCAGGTAAAAATTATTATATATGATATATGTCAGTAACTCTTTGTTTTCTCTTAAAACTAGAGTCCACACCTGAATTTATATTTTGGTAGCCAAAAATGCACATTTGATTCAGGGAAAATGTGGACTGATATAAAAAAAGTTTCTTAACTTTTCTGACATAATAATGTGAAAAGATGCAGAGATATGAAAATGGGAAGTTTTAAAGATATAGGTATGTCATCTTTTCTTTCTGATCCTTCACCTGGATTGTGCCATTTTTAGTGACTAGGGTGGTAACAGTGCAGAATAAGATTCTATGCAGTTCATTGGCATCGACATCTAATTTTCTGTTTACTATCTTAAATATACACAGGCATGCTGAAATAAAGCGGTTTTTGTTGCCTTTGAAATACGCTAAGTGTAACAGTCTTAAAACAGAGGATGCTTACTTGTTTTGTAATTTAGGAGGGATGTCAGCCACCAAGTAAGAAATGCTGGCTATACCGGGTTAGGGTCACTCTGGGCAGGGGCACTTGTGTGTCACTGCTGAAGTTCTTTGCTGAAGAAATAGCATCGAGAAGAAGGCTTCTGTACAGATGCTGAAATTCATAATGAATGTTAGAGAACAGTAAGCCATCATGGAAAAGAATTAAAAAATAAAAAAATCTGCAGGTTTTTTTCTTTTTTAGCTATATGAGCTGAGAATTCTTAAAAGGGTAAAGAGCTGCTCAAAGGTTTTAGTTTAGAAAAACACCCAGGTCAAGACACTGGTTTCTTTGTGTTGTACTGTGATTATTCTGGTTTTAACAGGTACTGAATTGTGAAAACTCAAATATCCATCAGTTCATAATGCTACGTTTTCCTCTGTAAATGGATCACAGAAACCTATTTTAAGCTAACAGTCCAGCATAGATCAGGTGTAACCTCTTCAGATCATGCAGTTGATAGCTACTTTAAATACACGGGTTTTGCATTCAGCTAAATTTTTAGACATACGGGCAGGATTCCTCAGCTGTTTTCTTGATGCTTTCCTCCCCACCTCCCTTCCAGCCTCACCTAACTCTTGGTATAATCACATATGAAGACTTTTGTTTAGATTGTGGTTTTTTTTTTTG
>VWZY01004298.1:459140-527532 GCA_013399075.1 Chloroceryle aenea
AAGAGGGCTCATGATACCACTCAGTAACTCTTCACTGTGGCTTCAGTAACTTGATTCCCTCCACAGTGCCTTCCTCAAGTCTAGGCACAGTAACAGTATCCAGCTCTGACGAACTCAAGACTCTTCTGAACTTGGATGTTGAGTGATCTACAGTTGCTGTGAGATCTGAAGCCAGCCCTGAAAATCCAGGGTGCTGTTCAATGTATTTTTGAAGAAGTATTTCTCACATGTTATAGGAATGTATGACAATATTTGTTGATTAAAGTAGATGGAGGGAAAATCTCTTAGACTGGTTTGTCTGGCTGTGGGGAAGGGAGCAGGACGAGCTTTTGGCCATGCAGACTCTTCTTCAGACCTCAGGATTTTTTTTCTCTAAAAGCTTGCTTATTATCGAGGGTTGAAAAAGATATCTCCTCCCAAATCTTCTCTTGCCTATGTCCTTAGATTGTCATGGTTACAGCAACATGCTGTCAGAGAAGTACAGAGACTTCTACTTTAGAGCTACTTAAAGCTGGAAATGCTGACTGAAGCTCACTTTTTTTTTTTAATTAAAAATTTGAAAAGGATTTACTATCATCTAGCTTCCTTAATCCAAACTCTTCTGTATGTGCTGTTCATCGAGTCTTCTCTGTGTCTCAGTTACTGTTAGTAGCACATGGGGTAACCAGCAAACTCAATTCCTTTGCCTGATTGTCAGGGATCTGGCAGGGAGAGCATAGGGCAGAGGCAACTTCAAGCCTGGGGTTTCAGTGGCTGTTGGAAGCTTGCAGCATTGTCTAAATGGCAAGATGATCTGCATAAAAATTGATGATGTGATCTCTGAGTTAATGTGACTCTCAATAATTTTGCATCTTGGCACCACTAGCTGGTGCTTAAGGAGCTTGGAATACTGAAATCTCACACAAAAAAGAAATTAATTACTGGTTCAGTTGTTCTTTTATTGTCTGATTAATCCAGGCCTATTCTTCCCTTGGTTTTACTGTTTGCCTTCATGTCCTGGTTGGAGTTAGGATGAAGTTAGCAAATTAAACTGAAGTTCCATGTTAGGTTTTTAGACACCATACATATATGAATAGACTGCCCCTCAATGCTCTATGTAAATTCAGTTTTTGTGGTCCTGGATGTGATACATGCACTTTTTTTCTTTTTTTTTTTTTTTTCATGTGTGCTGCTCTCAGAGTTTTAAGCTAAGAGAGGCTATTTTTGTGTATCTTTCATAGGCACTACTAAAGTGGTTATGACATGGAGGTGGCTTCTGAATTGCTGTTTTATTGTGGCATATTTCTATATTTCTGCTGTATTGAGCAAATGTTGTTTCAAGCAACCTGCTCTTAGTATTCCATTTCTGATAACTTTAAATGTGTTGAGAAATGTATTAATTATTTATCGCTCTCAGAAAGAACAAGTTCATAAAAATTAATTTTCCTAACCTCATTAGTGAATAGAAACATTAATAAAGTAAGCTACTAAACTGCAGAAGAAATAATTATGCATTTTATCACAAAGTTACAGTAGGCTTGTGTGCTCTGTTTCATTATTCCTTGCCAGAATAAAGTTTTTGTTCAAGCCTGAGTAGGAAGTAATATTATCAGCTTTTAATTTGGTCATGGAATGTTGTCTACGTAGATGTGTGCAGGGAAAAGCTTGCTTAATTTGAGCTTGGAAAGTAACGCTTATTTTGTTTGGCAGACAAGATCATAGATGAAGGACATCTAACCAAAGTGGAAGAAACAAAACTTTTGAAAGGTTAGACTTCTGGATTACTTAACTGTTTTTGAAGCATGTTTTTTATGTCACTTCAGTGCATGTTCTGTCTTAATGTAGCCGTTTGAGTTTTGTTGAATAATTCAGGAAAAAAAATAAAAGGGAAGTATACTGTTTACTGAACTCTGCTTCAAATACTATTGTAGGGTAAAAATATTTTAAGTAAATAAATTTTGAAGATCGAATGCATGAAATGCTAGTCTCAGTTTTGACTGAGATATTACTTCAATATGCATTGAAAAAGTAATTCCTATAAGTTGATTTAAATCTTTAGTGCCTGCATAAATTTCAAACAAGCTTTTGTTTTCATTATAGGAGTAGATAGAAATAATGTTTTGTCTTGTTTTAAATAAAACTGTCTTTTAATCTGATTTTTTTCTAGCTTACACCCTCATGACTTTAAAATAACTATTAACTTTCTAAATGTGCCTTTTCCAAATACAGTATCTTCTCTAACAATGCATCTCTAACTTTTTTCTCTTCTGTATAAAACAAGTAAAATAAAAGGAGGTAATTAGAAAAGATTCATCTTGTCAAGGAACAGTCATCCTTATCTTTCAGTGCTGAAATCAGGAGTGCTACAAAGCATTTAGATCACTTTTTCCTATAGGTCTCAATGCAAGGTTGTTTGGACATGTAGGCTGACTCCAGTTTTGTAGCATTTTATTAATGTCTAACTCATTTCTTTGCCCTTCATCCTTCTGCAACATGTTATTATATGGAATAAATGTTAGCTTGTTAAAAGTTCAGGTGTTTTAGTGACTTCTCAATTTATCTTCTCTTCCTGTAATGTCTGAACTTGCACCTTTAATTTCTCTCTGTATGTGAGTAATCTATAGACAACAAGCCATATTTGGCAAAAGAATGCATACAATAACTGTAACCTAACACTTTCGTGCCAGTTATCTTGCAAAGCAGTGAGCTATGTTTAGTGTCTTTTAATATATTCTAACTCATCAAGTAGGTATGATGTCAACACATTTTAATATACTTCATCATTTTGGCTATATTTATTCAGCTCAGTTTTATTATGGGAAACAGAGACAAACTCTGTAAAATAATGTAGACAGGAAAGAGTTTTGTGCTTATGACTCTGGCTCCAGAATAGGAAGCAGATTTCTGAAATCATTTCTCTCTTTGACTTCTGCTGTTTCTCATGCAGACACTAATGTATCTTTCCTTTGGTGCCTAATCTGGTTCCTTATTTTAGTGGGAGGAGAATAGGAGGGAGGAAGACACTGGTGTGCCCGAGGGCGGGTGCGAGGGGAATACGAGAGGGAGGTGGGGGAAGAGAGAATTAATTCAGTGGTTGGAACTTGTGGTGTTCCTCCCATTTCACATAGAGCAAGAAAGCTGTGTTTCCTTGTATGACCAGATATGGTAAAGGTAGTTGGATACAGATATTACTCAGCTTAGTGCTTCTGGATTGGCCACTCATATGAACAACATGGGTGAGGCTTTAAGGATATACTCTCCTTGATATTTCAAAAATAATGTATTACTTTGTTCAGTAATTATTACACTTTTAATGGCAATATTGTGAGCTTGATACTGTATGATACATGTAAACTGCTTTGTATGTTAACATATTTAGATACTAGTTAAAACCTTATTCCTAAAAACAGGGAAGTACCCTTTTTGTTTTAGCAAAGAACCACACCCAAATTTCAAGTTTTTAACTATTCAGTTATTATGAGCTTTGTCTGATGGAGTCATGAGGGTGTCTGGAGTAGGTGCCAGGTCCGAACCCCTTCTGTGCTTTAAGCGTACAGCTGCTTTCCCCTCCTTCCTCTCCTGTGCGTTCAGTTATGTTATGATAGGAAGAGTTTGGCTTCTGATCAGTTGCATTGTTTGTACTTGCCTTCCTCTGTTTCATGTACAAGTGGATGTTATTCTGGCACAGAGAAATAGAAAACTTTCCATGTCAGATGAAGAATACATCTTTTATTATTATTTTATTAACCTGTCTGCGTTGTGTCATCTTGCTAATTTCCTTGTGTAGGAGCACAGGTTGTCTTCAGTTTGCTTTTAACTTCTTTCATTATGGAGGTGTTCATTTCTGTTTATTCTCTTGTAATTTGAAAAAACAATGCACAAAAGCTTTCTCATTCCTCCTTTGTTTTGTACGTGTTTTTATTTACTAACCCTGTTGGTATAATACACTTGATTTCTTTATTGTTATGCATTATTCTTCCTGTGTCCTGGTACTTTTTTGTTGCATCTACAGTATCTCTTATGTGAAGAAATCATTTATGTTCACTGTTCATTTCTGCATATATGATGGAATTAAAGTCTGTGTACTGGGAATGTTATAAAGATACCTTTGTATGTGTATATATATGTATATTTATACCTAATTGGAACTTGAGACTCAGAGGAAACATCTGTTAATCTGTTCATGGCCAGTAATGCTGTCAAACCAAGCCTATGCAGAGTCAGCTAAGAAAGACTTCATTATGTGTAACCTTACTTGCATTTTGGTGACCTGGTTCCTTGCCGACAGACTTACTGGGTTTGCTCACACCAGAGATGGTGTGCCTTTCTTTAATGGACCCATAAGAACTCATCTGGAATAGTTATTTTACAAAACAAAACACAAGGAAAAAAAATTGTTTGCCCAAAGTACTGAAGCGCAATTTTATTCTTAACAGCAGTTTCTTTCTGATTTGTTACAGTATCTGCATTGTTCTAGTTTTCCTTTCTTATTTGTTTCCTGATTGAATCAGTTTTTGCACAGTTCCAGCTGGCAAGAATACAGCTTTAACAAAAGTTCAAGCTGTGCATGAGGCAGTTGCATCCCTGATTAGATGCTAGGATAGATTATGACTTGAGTGGTGCTAAATCCATTTTAGCTCAGACTTACAAAGAAATAAGCAACCAGGTTTTTAGGTGTTTCTTCAACTAAGATGTTTTCTTTGACATTTAGCAGTAGTTAAACGTGTATAGAAGAAATTACGATTTAAAGACTGAACAAAACTTTTACTGATTGTAGTTGATTTTCCATGTCTCTTACAGAGAATCAAGCGAGAGTCAAAGAATCTGATTTGTCGGATACTCTTAGTCCAAGCAAGGAAAAAAGCAGCGACGACACTACAGGTAAACATTTAACTGAGGGTCTGTAACATCTGATTAGTTTGAATTAAATCACTTTAATTGTGAGCATTTTTCTAGAAGAGCAGAGAAAGTTTGTATTATGTGGAGCCAGATACAAGCTTAGAAGTAATATTGTCTATTTTGCAACTTCATGACTAATTGTTATAAAATGAGTAAAACGTAAAGGAATGCTTAAAGAATGCATATAGGAAAGTTGGCTACAGTCTACCTGTTCTCTGAAAGGTGTGGTATTTTTTTCTTCAGATGCCCAAATGGATGACCAAGATCTAAATGAACCTATTGCTAAAGTAGCTCTTCTAAAAGGTAAACAAACTTATTTTTGTAAATTTAGATGCACAATTTGTTTGTGTATGTGTGTATATATCTTTTTGTCTTTATCAAGTGTCCATTGAAGTAGAGTGTTGAAATTCATGGTAGTACAGAAGTTACATTTAAATATCAATAATGATTCCTTTGGGTCATGTGATATAAATGATACTTCTAGGTGTTATTACAGAAATAACTTGTGCGTAAAGTTTCTGCACTCCCCAATGCTGTCCTAGAAATTTACATGTTATAACTTCAAGCAGAGTTGAGAAATAGTTTCAGCATACACTTAAGTTAGGGATTCTTCCATCACTGAAGTGTTTTAAGCATTGCTAAGTTTTACTTGTGTAGTTTCCATCACTGTTGGAAATGTTTCTCTTAGTTTGCACCTCAGGGGTTAAAAAGAAAATCTGAAACTTTGTTTTGGTTAACACAATCAAGATTTGAATTTCCTGTCATAACTGTATTTAGAATGATTGCTGAGCCTTTTAGCATTGAGCTTCATAGCTATTAAATTTTTCACTACTCTTTACAGTGAAGTCATTTACTTAAAACTTCATTAGCAAGGTAATATTTGCATATTCACAAGCTGAAAAGTTTTGTGTGATATTGTTACATTTAACATACTGAAAATTAATTGTACATAAAGTATAAAATTTGACATTTGATAAGATCTGTAAGATCGTGCTTACATTGACATCACAAGTAAAAAGAATGTCACAGTTCTTTATGGTTTGGAAAGACTGGAAGCCATAACAAAATGTAGGAGACCTGCAAAAGATCTTTTTTTCTGTAATTGTTTACATTTCTGCAATCTTATGACAGAAGAGCTTCCAAAAGTTCCATGTATTTTATGTTTCCAAGCAGCAAAAATAGAAGTTTTAAAGTTTGATATTTTCCAGTGCATATCAGTTCAGCAAACCAGTTTAAAAAGGAGTATTGAGGTACTAAGCAGATCTTGTTTGTTTTTTTTTTTAATGTCTGCAATTAATAACAAGTATATTGAGTCACTTCCTATGATATAAGGTAGAATCTGGTGGTGTTGTTTATAGTGACTATGATAGTCTTATTTTTGGTGATAAATTTGTCATTGGCAGCAAGTTTTATTTGAAAAAATATTTCAGCTGAGAAGCTTGATCTTCATTAAGTATCAGATCTTATGTGTCCAGAATAGATTTGCATTAGTTTGTTTTCTGTGAGCATCGTCACATGCACAGAATTCACAAGTGGAACAACCTTTCATATGTAAAGAGAACAGGAGACAAACTGAATTCAGCTCATGTCAAACTTATTTTAATTCTGATTCTTATAGTTTTAAGATAGCCAGCTGAAGACTACTCCTAATTGCCTGGATTTCTTAGTCGTCTTCTGCAGATGCATTAGAAGTAGTCCATGGACCCCTTGGGCTGAACACCATTGTTTCCTGAATTCTCCTTATATGCAAGTGAAGTCTTCCAAGTTCTGTCAGATAGTTTACCAGCCCAAGACCAGGATACAGCTGCTGTGAGCATGCAGCTTCCTGGAGTAGAGCAGTCTCACAGCATGGCAAGGGTCAGATGTAGTCAGGCTTTCTCTGTCCAGGGTGTATTAAACTGGAACAGAGGGTTAATTGAACTCTTAAAGGACCAAAATCAAGTTTTCTGCAGTAACATGGAAGTACTTTGTTACTGTGAATGTTTTCATTGCTTCATCTATCTTTACTGCATTGACGATGTACGTCATAACCATTACTGAACTTTTAAGTGAAATGGTAGGAAAATACCTATTTGCATGGACTGCTTTGCTATAGAGTTGCATATTGCAATTAACAAGAATAATTGGAATAACTCTTCCCCTTGAGGCTATTTATGGGCATTTCTGTTTTGCTCTCATGAAACCATTAAAAAAATATCTGTACAATGAATCACTTGCTCTAGTAATTTTTATGAAAAGCCTGTAAACCCACAGTTTTGTTTGAGGTTTTGTCAGAGCTACTTTGTATGCCTGACTTTGCCCTAAAAAGGATCTTATTTGCCACAAAACAGCTTTCAAGTAGATTTATGTAGTCATATAATTAAGAGTGAGAACGTATCTGATCTGGCAACTGTTTGGAATGCAGAAGTGGCTGCTGGAAAAGGCAGAGCTCCTTTATGGAACTATTGGAATTTACGAAACAAATTAATGGATTAAGAAAAATATGAGACATCTAACTGCTGTTGTTTCCTCCAAGTGTATTTTCCATCAATAATTTTTGAGTGCATTTGGGATTTGTTTCAACTTTTACAAGTCAGAATGTAGCAAAGAAGGGAAGAGGGAAAGCTGTCCCAGTTTAGTAGAGCTGCTTTTTCTTTCCCCATGAGGTAAGTGACTTTATTAGCCCTTAGTGACAGTTTCCTGGATGCTTTTATTTAGAGAAGTTGTTTGCAATTACTTATTGCAAAGTTAAAACCAGGTAAATGTTAAACAGATGGAAAGGAGCAATAAGTATCATTGCAGGGTTAGTAATCTTGCTCTTATCAGCTTCCCTATATTTTCATGGTAACTAAAGTTAACACATCCATGGAATCAATAAAAAAGTGTTTTAAGGATTTGCTGACTACTGGTAGTTTACTGAAGAAATTTTGAAGATCAGCAATGGTCTGTTGATTTGGCAAGTTTGGGAAACTTTATATATTTGGGAAATGTTATATGTTAAGGGAAATGTTATCACGTGTGTGTGAAAGTAAGTAGTGTTAATTAAGAACATTTCTTGTAACACAGCAATGAATCTGATCACAGATTCCAATTTTTCATGAGCTAGAATAAATAAATGTTTTCAGACTGTTGTATTTGTCTTCTTTTCTGGCAACATATTGTAATTAATAATATAATTCCTAAGACCTCTCTGAGAACACTTACTTCGATGCTGAATACTTCTGGAAATTGCTTACATACTGGTTTTAATTGCAACCTTTAAAAGTTGATTCTCAAGCCAGGTTTTTGTGATGTGAATTTGCATTTTAGGCAAATTAATTCTAAGCCTGGTGATATTTAGTAGTTTTATTAATAGAATAATCCTACTCACTAAGGATTTATTTTTTTTTCAAAACTAAAATTATCCTCAAAAGATATTTGCTTTAAAGTAAAAGACATTAAAGAAATTTTCAGTTTGGGTAAGACTGAAAAGCCATTATTTTCTTCTCATACTTAACAGTTCTTGGCTTTCTATTTAGAAGCTTGTCAGGCATGTGGAAATTCCCCTGTTGCATTAGAGGAGGAAAGAGTTTTTACCTTGATTGTGCCTTTAGTAAACTGGTTACGTTGGTCCAATAAGTTGAGATCCTCATCTCCTTTGAAGCAGGATTATCTTTTGTAATGTGTGCTTTCATGGTTTAGAAAATACTGTCCTCCATAAAGTTCATTTAGGGTGCCTATTGTTGGATTTGGGACACTGCTTCTTTATCAGGCATGATTTGAGCATAATTTGTCAACTTTCTCATCCATTTTTTCTGAACAGTCTCATTAAGGGAGGGTTGAAAGTCTAATTGCTCCAAGCCTTTATCCCTGAGAAGCTAAGAACAAAACATGTTCAATAAAGAGAAACTTGGATTTGGAACTCAAACTATAAAAGAAAATCTTTGGATGAAATACGTAGTCCTCACTGTTCTTTCTGCTCTCATAATTTTGTTCTGAAAGTCTAAATGCAAATGTGCCCTCAGCATTACTCGGTTCCACCAGTTCATTATTGTGAGAGTAGGAAAACCAGTTGTTTTTTTTAGAGAGGTACAGTATGAAAACTTCATAATGATTTGATAAACAAGGTTTTAAAGACTTATACAGTCGAATATGAATGTCAAAATTATAATGACAAGCCAAACTATAGCTTGTATTTAGTTTTTTCTTATTGGTGAAAGGTCTAGCCATCCAAAGTAATTTATTTTCTATGGTTTGTATACTAAGCAATGTGTCTTTATCTTAGATCCATATGATCTGTAGTGGTAGGCCTGTTAGCTGAGTAACAGCATCTAAATTTTTGTTCTCCCTCTCCCATGAGTCACAGCTGGGCTTTTTTCACTGATCTGCCTCCTCTCCTTTTCTCACCTAACAGGCTTTATATAAAGTTTCTACCTGTAAAATTTATTAGTGTCTACTAGAAAAATCTCTTTCCACACAGACACTGCATAAGGAAAATTTAATGAATGAGAGTTTCCTGGTTCCAGTTCTTGGCTTCCTCTTTGGTACCGCATCTGGTTTCTAGTGCGTTAGAGGACACTGCTGTTTTAGTTACACACACTTATATTTCCTCTTCTAAAGATGAAGTTTTGGATGAATTTAAAAGTGTTTAATTTGTCTGTGACTGCAAGTTATCTCTTAAAAGCCCAAGGATTTGATATGCATTTTAGGTATTACAAAAGTTGTGAGACAGAGCAAATGTTTATATTAAGAGTTTAAATAACATGCATAGATACCTGGTAATGTTAAATATATACTTGAGAAAAATTTTAAGGGCAGAATTTAGCTTAGTATTCACTAGGCCACTAAATGAACTAAGGAGGGTGGGATTTTCTTGATTTTCTTAATGTAGTTGTGCAAAGCTTCCCTAAATTGGTCCTTTCCTTGTAGTTATGGCCCGCAGAGGGAGAGGGGGAAACCAAGCTTTGTGGGGTAGCTGATTGGCAGTAGCAAACCACTTCATAGCAACTCTTTGCATAATCTCCTGCAGCTGACTGGCATTAACCAGGCTCAGTACACGCTGGGTCTGGACATGTGCTGTTATGCTGCCTGCCAGGGCTGGTACGTGCCATTAGGAGTGGGGCTGGGGGAGACTGGGAACACAGGCTCATTGCTGCTAATTGTGTGCTAGGAGACAGGGTTAGAGTAGCTTCCTTTTAGACAAGCTGTAAACACAGTAGAGGATTGTGTTATGCTTGTTGGTCCTTCCTTTCTGTCAATCCTGGAATCCTTGCCAACTTATACAGTGTCTTTGAATATTCTCTATTTCTTGTTTGCTATTTTTGGCTTTATTCTGCATGTTATATATAATGAATGTTTTAAAGTTTACATATGTTTTCCTCCTTTTAAAAATATATTAATATTTTCGCTAATATTTACCTAATCCAATTTTAAGTGTACTTTAACTTTGAGTGATTTGAACAAAAAGTCACCAGTTATCGCATGGCAGTGCAGAATAAACTGTTGTACAAACTTAAGAATTAAAGCAAATGTTCTTTTATCAGATGAATTGCAGGGTGCACAATCAGAAATTGAGGCTAAGCAAGAAATTCAGCAACTGCACAAGGAGCTGATTGAAGCCCAAGAGCTAGCTAGGACAAGTAAACAAAAATGCTTTGAACTTCAAGGTGAGACCCAGATCAACTTGATTGTGTTAGGGTATCCATGAGTAGTTTTAAAATGGTGTCCAATTTTTCTGTTAGATGAATTTGTCATAGCATTCACATCTCCTGTATAGAATGTCAGAAACCCTTGCTTTTATTCTAAACTCTAGATACAGTCTGATTGAGCTCTCACTTTTTGGTTCAAGATAAACCAGCATCTTTTTCATATTATTGAATACATACTCTAGTTCTATGTATTTCATTCTTATAAAATATATTCATCTACAGATAATGATTAATCTGTATTTCAATGTATCCAGTTGTAGTTCTATGTTTAGATATTCCTGTCATATATGTAGCTGTATCATTATCCTTAGGAAAACTGTGGGTTGTTTTTGACAGGAAATAGTAAACTCCAGTTTAGTTGCATATTGTTCAGTGCTCTTTATAGGGTATATTTACAACCCCCCCCCCCCCCTTCAAACCATTTTACATTTAGCATGCATGGAGTTTTTGGATCAGGCAACAGATTATAATAATTTAAAATAATTTAATTATAATACCACCACAGTAATGTAATGATGCATTAATATTAACTTTTTTATTAAACTACTTACCCAGTTACTAGCTTTGCTAACTTACTGAAAAAATATAATTGTTTTAAGCATTTCGGTTAAGGAGAAGTTGTATCTGAAAATAATCACACAGCTGAAATACTTACTAACAAAACCTCGTGGGCACATTTTCTTTTATAGCATTATTGGAAGAAGAGAGAAAAGCATATCGAGTACAAGTTGAAGAATCTAACAAGCAAATAAATACTCTGCAAGGTAGGAATTATTTTTTTTTTCCACCCCATTCTTTAGTGAAAATGTACAGAGCTTTGGCTGTGTCTGTGGCATCATGAGCACAAATAAAGAAAAACGTTAATTGAGCACAAGTTTTAAATGTGTTTTCCTTCACAATTTCTTTAGATTTTATTGTGAAATCTGTCCTGTCAATTCCTGTGGTTCTGATCAAACTTAGGAAATGCAAAAGTGTGATCAGTAACAGATAACCTCTTCCTCTCTTTGCAGTCTTTCTCAGCTTTGAATGGTCCAGGGTTTCTTACTATGACTATTTTATCTTCAGATAAAACTCAGAAGGTTTAGTCTTTATTGTGATACTCAGACTCTTCGCTTCATTGGCAGGACCCTCGTAAAAAAATGTTAATACAGATCTGCATCCAGCCTCTGAGCATGCAGTAAAATTTCTGCAACAGAGACAGCATCTATGATTTTTGAAAAAAAACCCCAGTATGACTAGTCATGATCTTTTCAGCCCAAAATTATTATAGCAGAATGGAATGCCATGATTTACATACCTTCTGTGTCACATACTCTGTATCACGTTAACTTGTCAACCTGTGCATAAGAGTGAGTCCATTGGTTGAGAGTCTTAAAATCAAGAAGACTTCTCTTATGACTTCCTTAGCGGAAGCATTAGTTCGAACATCTGTTGTTATCAAACTTCATGCCTTGGCATCTTTGTCAGCATATCATTTTGATTTGGACCCAAAAATGGTTGGAAGGGAGATGAGCAGACAGGGAGATGGACTGACAGTTCTCATTTTCTTGAGAAATCAAAATAACTTGAGCAAATTTATGGGCAGTAGTTTGTTCTGGAATGTGGTACCTGCCGTATACCAGTTACACTGAGAAGCTTATATAATAGCACAAGTTTATGAATGCCAGCAAAAATGATTTACATTTTCTGCCATTGCTTCTGTAAGAAAGAGGACCTTTCATAATGCTCATCTTCAAAATAAGAGGAGCAATTTAACTTTGAATCTTACCCTGCTAATAATGAAAAATCTCCAAGTAAAAAATGCTGTAGCTAAAGTTAGAAATTAGAATTTGATAACTATTTCTATGTAGGAAAGGAATTCTCTCCCTCTCTCAAAAAAAGAGAATCAAAGTATAAGCTTGACAGAGCCAAACTTAACCATAAGATGCCATATGTCAGTTCAGTATTTTTTTGTTTCCTGAACCCTTGTCAAATGTGGTCTTGTTAAGGTTTCCTCTTCTTCTCTCTCCATTGTATTCCAAAATGCTCTGATGTTTACTGTACGCTTGTTGCTTCCCAAAGCTTTAGGGTGTGACAGAACTTGGAAAAAGTTGTCAGGATGTCCGGAATCTCTCTTGGCAGACTGAGAACTGTAGCGGACAAAAAAAAAATATCCTGTCAGCTTCATGCAGTACTATTCCATTAAGCCTTTTTATGGAATCAGTGTTTTAGGCCAGCCAGTGCTACATGGATTTATATGTTTGTTATAGAGAAGAGAAGGTGACACAGAAACAAGTGAGATCGTGTCTCTGTGTGAAGTTCTTTAGATGAACAGATAGGTAAAGCAAGGAAATGCAAGTAACTTGTTACTTTTTAAAAAAAAAAAGTGAAGTGTTCAGTTTAGATGAGGTAATGACTTACGTAAGTAAGAGATGTAATGGAAGTTTGCTTTATAATTGCCCTTTTAAGTTATATCCAGTGCTTTAGAAACTGTTCCAATATTCTTGGTGGTAATTTTCCCATATAAATTATTTCTACAATTCCACCAAACCCTAGAAGCACTTGTATGTATTTGGATTTGGATTTTCAGTCATACCGTGCTTGTCTTCACTCCCGAACATTTAAAGAGAAGTTGCTCAACAATGATGCTGAGAGAAGGAAAAAAAACCAAACAAAATTAAAAAAATAATAAGAAAAACCCCACCACACACACACACAAAAAACTAAACAAACAAACCAACCCCAAATTTCTTTGAAATACTGTCATTATCAAGAAGCAAGTTTGTCTTGACTTGATCAAGAAAAAAGTATCAGGAGGATATTGTTTGAAAAAATCATTCCTTTGATCATTAATGAGCACCTGCTGTGTTAGCAAGTAATAATTCTTGGTGCTTTAGAAATATAATTTTCTAGCATATTGGTTTTGTAGGTTTGAGGCTTCTAATGTAAGGATACATGAAAAGGCAACTGTTAATAGGTAATGTGTTGTATCACTGTCAGGTCATTCTCATCTATTACTTTGTTTTCCTTTTAGTCTAAACCTGTGGAAATTATTTCCAAACAGATGAGGTGGTAGTAAGCCCCATGTTGCTCACATATATTTAAAAATCCATCATACTGCAAATGGCTTTTGTTGTGGAACAGATAGGTTTCATCATATACAGTATCTCTGTGAAATCTTACATTGTTGTCTATAAAAGCTCTTTTGTACTATCACATTTTTCCCCATACTGTCTTTTCCTCCAGAGTGTGGAATTGGTTAATTCATAGGTTCTTTAGTTTGTCTAATGAGCTAACGTCTTGTGGGAGTCGGTTTAGAGGAGGGGGAATAAAAAAGTTGTGTTAATTGTTTTTTTTTGTTGTCAGGTTTTTTGTTTCTGTGCATCAACTAACAGCAAAGGTATAGCTGTGTTCAGAGAAGAATTATGTTTAGTGATGAAACAGTTTTTGAATTTAGAAGGTTTGCTTCATGCAGAAGTGTAAAATAGCATAGTATGTGACTGCTGCACATTCACAGTAAGCTTTAAATGCTAAAGGACTTCTTATAGTTCAGTATATATATATAGTTCAGCTGTCCCTTTCGGATCAAAATTAATCTTGCACTTCTTTGCAAAAAGTATTTTCAAAGTATTTATTTTCTTTTACTACATGTTGAGACTGGAGTAGAAATTAGACTCTACCAAAAATATATACAGAAGTTAACTGCTGAACAGGCAAACATTTCCAGCACAGCTTTGCAAATGTTTATCTTGTCACGGAAGCTTTCTTAGTTTTCATCTTCTCCCTGAGCCTCCTCCATTGTCCTTGTTTTATAATACTTGTTTTGCCGACTGTGGAGTTGAATCTAAATGTTGATTTCAGTTTTGGGGGAGTTGTTTTAGTATCACATACATAACACAACCCTGTCTAAAAAAGCTTTGTCCAGTAATAAATCTTTCTTTTGATTCTCTGTAATACCTGACCCCATATCCATATCTCTTTAAGGGTACAGCATCGACAAGATTAATATCTTTTTTAATTGCTTTAGGATTCTTTAGTCCTATTAAATATGAACAAGTTGAGAAAGGGAGTTATGTTTTTTAGATTTTCTGTAAATACAGATTTTTAAAATGTTAACATTAGCATATGCTCTCCAGTTCAATTGCGAAGATTACAAGAAGATATTGAGAATCTTCGAGAGGAAAAGGAGAATGAAATTTCAAGCACTCGAAATGAACTAGTCAGTGCTCAAAATGAGATTTTATCACTTCAACAAGTAGCAGAAAAGAAAGCATCAGAACGAGATACAGATATTTCCACATTGCAAAGTGAGCTGCAGACAGTGAGAGCGGAACTTGAACGGTGGCGGAAAGATGCCTCAGAATACGAAAAAGAAATTGTCAGTCTGCAAGCCAGTTTTCAGCTCAGATGCCAGCAGTGTGAGGATCAGCAGAAGGAAGAGGCTACTCGCTTAAAAGGTATTTATTTAAAAGGGTGTCGCAGACCCATGATGACAGCAGCATCCTTCTCGATCTTATGAGTGTCAGTTATTTAAATCACTGTGTCTTTCTGTAGTCATTTGCTATGTCAATATATATATACACACAGATATATGTGTATTTATATATGTATCAAGGCTAGTAGTGTTACAAAAGCTGGTTTATATACTCTTTTAAATAGTAATTGTCAATTCTGTCTAAATTAGCTAAGGTATTCTTTGAAGAGTAAGCTCATTCATTTGTGTTTCACTTTACCTGTAAGGCATCCACATCCCACAAGGACTGGTTGAGAGCCACTGCTCCATTCCTAGAGCTTCAGGTCTTGGAGAATCTGCTAACAGAGTTTAAAAGCTCACACTGGAGCTTTTTACATATGCCAGTATCTCTATGGCATGTACAGTGTTTTAAATTCTGAATCGGATAATCTTTGTGAAGTTGCCAAAGAATCCTTTTTCCAGTTCAGACTCCAGTCTCTGTCATTACTGAAATGTATGTAACATTAATTCCTAATTTGCCAGGGACTGGTTTACTTCAAAGGTCTCACTTTCACCCTTTAGTTACTGCTTTAGATATTCCGTTCCTTGTAGCAGAGGAATGGTATCTAATGGTTGTAGTTGCTTTCTATTTTCAAGTTTGGGAAATTATTTTCTTTAAATATACTTTTCTATCACTGCTTCTGAAATGCTAGAGTATTCCCATAAACTGACTGTTTTCTACTTTGTGCCTTAGGAAAAGCTTTTATAAAAAGAAAAAAAACATTGGTTTGTTTAATGAATCACAAACCTCATGACTGTAGAAGATACTACGTTTTATGGGCAAGAGAATTCATGTGACATGTTTATAATTGAGTATATTTGAGATTTATGACTGATAGTAGTTTTTCCTCCATGTAATAGTTGATGATACTTGAAGCAGACATGAAATAATTTTACTCCATTCCATTGAATTTTATTCATTGCAGGTGAACTTGAAAAGTTGAAGGCAGAGTGGAATGCTCTGGAAGCTGAATGTGTTACACTAAGGAAGGAAAATACTTCACTTGTGTCTGAACTTCAGCGACAGGAGAAGGAGCTTTCCAGGTAAGGACACAATGGTTTTGTCTAGGAAGAGAACACAGTAGCTAAAGAGGTTTTTTGTTGTTCTTTTCTGCAGTTGCAATACTAAATGTCTGATGGTGTTTCAATAAAAGTATGGAAATTTTATGTTTTACCATAGTATTGGGCTAAACACAGCTTCATGCCAAATTGTTATATCAGGCTATTTTTTTCTATTCTGCAAATGTTTCTGTATTACTTACCAGTCGTGCTATATTATAATAAAAAAACTGACTTGCTTTGCTGCTTTTTATAAGGACTTGGAAGCATGTGTTGTGGAAGTATTTAGAGCTGACAGTTACCCTTCTACTTGAAAGATAGCCTAGCCTAGAATTTTATCAGCACTCAGGGTTGGAAAATGATTCTCGGATAGTATGGTGTGTCATGGAAGCCTGTCACAGTATAAATAGTACTTATAATTACTATTTAATAGTATTCTATATCATTTCTTTGCTTAACAGAAACCTACAGATCTTTCTATTGTGAGTATCATAATATCTTCTGGGAGAGATTTTAAACAGCAGGAATGTTTGTATCTTCCTGTATTTTGGCTACTTGAGCACATGGCATTACTAGAGGCTATCTAAATCTTCTGCCTGGAAGTAACTTATCCCTTCATCGGCCATTATTGTGTTGCTTTTCAGTTTCTGATACTGGAATTTAATTTATAAAGTAAATAGGGGACAGCAACTTCAGTTTATTGTTGATCTGAATTGTACTGTCATGCTTGAATATCTGTTTTGAGATCTTCTGGTTTGGGTTTGTTTGGTTTTTTTTTATTTGCTCACTGTTGCAAGATCTAATTGAAAAAATGAAATTTTCCTACAGTAAAACATTTCTAGAAGTGATGTGTTATTTTACAGGAATCAAAACTTTTTTTTTTTCCATCATACCCTGATCTCCATTTGTTTGTTTTTTTCATACAGAGTGTCACGCAAGCAAATACAGGATTTGCATAATGGAGATAATGCAAGATCTCTCCCTTATTTTTCTTTGTCTTGCACACACACAAATGAACACTATTTAGTTATATGCTGAAGTTAGCAGTGACTTAATTTAGAGCTTTCTATGACTATTACACAATTGTACTAAGCACCTGAAGAATATATTAGCTATAGCTTACACAACTGGAGTAAGCAGAAGCGTGTGAAATGTTTCAAAATATTTTGGAGTATATAATAAATAATGAATAATAAGTAGTAAAATAAGAAACTAAAATTTGGGTGATAAATTGTATGATTAATTATACATGTTAAGCTGTGTCTTTAAAAGCAAGACTATGGCCAGACTTGTGTGTCATTGCTTTGTACAGGGAGACAATAATCATCCATGTGTTTGTTTAATGAGGAATCAATTGGATTTTGTTTTTCAGCTCTCAGAGACAGAGTTTAGCGCTAACCAGCGATATAAGTGTTCTTGAAATGTCTCGAAAGGAACTTGAAAGTCAGATGGGATCTTTGAGAGAAAAACATCAGCGAGATGCAGCTAATCTAAAAAGCCAACTCAGTGAAGCTGAGAGTCAAGCAAAAGATGTTCTGAAAGAGGTAACATGAAATGCTATTTCTGTTTTCAGTAAATATACTCACCAGTGACTTTGACTTTTAAGCTAAAAGACAGGGAAAAATAATAGATTTCTTGTCATGAAAATTTTTCCTACTTTTACTGCAAATACTATTATGGTAGATATCAACATATAAAATGAGGATTAAATCCAAAAAGGTAGATAAAATTACTTGCTTGTGTTTTGGGAACTTCCTAGAGTTTACTTTCGTGCATTACTATAGTGAATTTACTTTTAAGCTGTTCAGACAACTAAACCCTTATTCACAGTCTTCCTGAACATTGTGGTGTGGAGTTTGATTAGCTGTTATGAGTCAAAATTAATTCTTTTCAGTCAGTAAGATATTCCTAGTTGGTTTTAAACTCTCTTATTTGACAATGGGACTATGCATTTTTACAAAGATCCCATTTCATGTTACTGGATCACTAGGGTCCTGAAAATCATTAGCAAGTGCATAAGGAAAAGCTGGCATTTTGAGCATGTATTTCATCTGCCTAGCCTGTAAAGATTGTTTGGAAGAACACCATAGTTTCCAACAATTACTCTTTTCTGTTATGAACATTGTGAGTGAAGCTTTCCCCAGTCGCTGCTTTTAGTCTATTTTGCAGTCCTGTCCTTTGCTTTGTCATTAATTTACCCATGTCGCATTCCTCACCATTTTCAGAATTGGAAAAGCAGTCTTGTTAGTCCATGTTTTGCAATCAGATGTGTATGTAGAAAAGCCTAATCTTTTAAATTTGTGGTAAAAGCCAGTACTGAAAGTCATTGGTTCTGTCCTTACTAATCCCTGTCATGAGGACTACTGGAAAGCTTGTGATCTAAAGAAAAATTGAATGTGGATTTGAAAAAAGAGAGGCTTCTCATAATGCAGGAACACGAGACACATTCACCCAGTATTTTTTCTGCTTGAACAACACTGAAGATAGTGGCAATATAGTAATAAGGCAGACTTTTATTTTTTTATGCCTTTCTGTGGGAAGAGGGTTTGATTTACTTCATAAAGAACGTTTATTTTTGTACCTGTTTGGTGTAGGTATTTAAGTTACAGAGTGGATGTAAGACCTCTGTTTAAACTTTGTTTCCTTGCTTTGCTGTTTCTTGTTTCGTCTTTGTAGTTTTTACAGTCCTTTCCAATATGATAATGAATAGCTATTTGGTGTGAGTGATTAAATAATGCATTGCATTTGGTTTATATTTCCTTGATTTTTTTAGTAATTTTTGCTCTTCAAAGTCAGGGACAAAAATCTTCATTTTGAAAAAGAAGAAAATCTAAACAAAGCTTTTTCTACTGTGCTTTTTGAAAAATATAATCTAGTGATCCAAGGCAGGTGACCCTGTGCAGATCACAGGAAAGAAAGCTTTGTGCTAAGCAAATGTAAGCGCATGTTGAATGTCCAGGGTCTGCAAACTGTTCGTTCTTTCTCCATAGTATGAAAGAACACAGACTATGCTCTCGGAGCTGAAGGCAAAGTATGAGATGGCTGAACAAGAAAACCAGTCACTCACAGAAGAGCTCAAACAATGTAAAGAAAATCTGAAGCTGCTACAAGAAAAAGGAAACAACGTAAGTCTGTACAAAATACGTGCACAAGTTGGGTTATGACACTAGCAATTCTGTTGATTGAGGGCATACGTAAGTGTGAAGCATCACTAGAAAAGCATGGACTTTAAAAACAAAAAAAAGGGTGTGCCATGTTATATGCAGAATTCCCTTCTGGTACCACCTGTGCAAATTTACACTGTTAGTTATGCATGCAAGTTAAATTTACAGTTGTGTGACAGTTTTAAATGTGGCCTTAGATATCTGCTCTCGTGAAAACATCTGGCTTAAATAGTAATGAATGAGAACAAAGTAAAACTTTTTCATTTCAGAGAATGATACATGAGTAAAAGCTGAGAAACCTATATCCAAATGAATTAAGCAATCTTTTTCAAGATGCTTTTTATTTTGTTATTTTAGTTATTACCAAAAAAAAAGTTCCCTCCTTATTCTTCCCCATGCTTCTTAACAGTGGTTATCCGTGATTGGCACATGCTTTAAACAGTGCAGTTGCACTGTCCTTTCTGTACACTAATGAAAATACTCTCTTGCAATTTACTTGGGAGGTTGTATTATTAGTATTGGGTTTACAGATAGAGACAACTTTTTTTTTTTTATACTGAGACTTCTGAAACCTTCCAGATGTTAAGGATGTGGCAGACATGTTATAAGGTGGTTATAGCCTCATTTTAGATGCCTTACTACCCTGGTATGGCTGGATTATTGTCTTCCTGTACTGCCTCTCTGATCAGTGCAGGGTGGAGAACTACTGTAGTAGACAGTAAAAAACAGGATGATAATGGATGCTCTGTAATAGCCTTTTGGAAAACTATTTCTTTGACTGCAAAGAAAGTTTTACAGGTCCAAATCTCTAAAATCAGCTGTCTGCTAGATGCCCAAAAATTTGTATGAATCATCTTTTCATAGCCATTTACTGAATGTATACCTCTGACATAGTAGAGCTGTCAAAAATACAAAGAATTCAAAGTCCTTTTCACTTTTTTTCAGACATATTTTCAGGAATATGATGTTCTAATTCTCTTGGAACCTGTACAGAATTCTTCTGCAATGCTCAGATAATATTGAGTTACTGAAGTAGTCGGAAACAACCCAAAAGCCCCCATTGTAATCAAAGAGATCACACTGAATTAATAGTTATGAATATGAGATTTTCTGCTCTGTTAAAAACATTAACCTCAGATTTAAAATGATGAGTGGAAAAGGGGGGATAGTAGAGGGAAGAAATACTGTGAAAGGGAATTGGAGCACCCAATCAAAGTGGAAAAGGTTGTAAGGTAAGGGATGTTTTAGGAAGGAGGTGAGTATTTAAATGAAATCAGAAACCACAGAAGTTGCCAAACTCTGTTTTCAGAGGAGGGGTTAGTTATGACAGTTGATATCTGGAGGTCAAGGTATGATAAAGAGCATCCAACCATGTAAGGACCTGCAGGACAAGCTTGCTGTTCCAGCAAGTGTTACAGTCAATAATGTAATACATATCTGTCTTGGGGGTTATTTGAAGCATCACAGATACTGAGTTGAGCTCCGAGGTAAAATTTTTCAAGTACCATTGTCCCTTTATGCTGGAATCATTGTCTGCTACTTCATTTCTGAGGATAGTGTCCCATGGAAAGTGACTTCCCACTGTCACTTTACAGCCTATCTCTTTACTAGTACAAGATGCATATTTTTGATGAAGCACCTAGTTAAATGCTCCTTGACAATAAGGAGATTTGTTACATGTTGATGAGGGGGGAGAACTTAAGCACTTGGAAGCAATTTCATTTAATGGGGTGGATATTTATCATCTGTTTCTTTTGCCAACATAAAACAGCCATGAATGCATATAACTTAAAAAAAAAAAAAAACACATAGAATTTTTCAGTGAACTAACAAATGTTAAAAAAGACAAGGCTTTTGTACTCTATCTGGGATATCACTGAAATATTAAGCATTTATACATAAGTTTTGCTTTAAAAAAATGCAGTGTTGTTCTGAAATGCTTAGCAATGTGGTGTACTACTTGTGCTTGCATGCTTGTAGTCACTGATTGTTTCCTGATGTGCTTTATATGAAAGAAATATTTATTTATGTGAATGATTTGAGAATATTAACTGCTCTCGTTTACTTAAGTTTCTGGCACTTTTTTTGAACACTGCTGTGATTATTTCCACCAACATGCTTTCTGTGGGAAGGTGTCTCTCTGATTTGTGGCACCAATGACACAACAAATAATCCTGCATGAAAATTACTTCAGTTACACATAATTTTTCTACTAAATATTTGCCTTGATTAAACCAAATTTTAATTGAATGGCAGAGACCTGAATACCTTCTAAGATAGTTGTGTTTTTAACCTTATTGGAGGTTCTATGTTTTAGTGACTTCTATAAATCCTTAACAGGATGAGATGATATGAATCATTATTTTTTTAAAGGAAGTCTTCAACCATTCATTTATTCTTTGTCTGAACAGAATCAAGGTGGCTTTAGCACAAAAGAGTTCTTAAAGTATTTAGCATGGTTTGAACTTAACCTCTGTATGTCTTTGTGTGTGCACAAATATATAGGCTACTATACAGAGAAAGCAGATGTCTTCCAAGGACAGCTTAAAAAGCATTTAGGTTCATTTTTTTGTTGATTTATCAAATTAAGGATATGAGGCTGTCCATCCAGAACATGAAGTAAAGTAGTTTACAGTAAATTGAATGTAGCTGAAAAAATGTGTAGATGGTTGTAATGAGGCCATAAGCTAAATGAACTCTGCAATCTTGCCAGCTGGTAGTTTGGCCCAGCTGCAACATTTGATCAATTTTCAGAATGGCATTTGGTCATGAGACTGCTGACCTGCCAGAGATGCTGATATTTGTGGTATCTCTAATCGAATGAACTTCCATGATTTATAGTAACTTAGTGTTGATTGTGCAGTTGTGTTACAGTCTCACAGGAATGTCTGAACTACTGGGTTTGCCTGTGGACATAGTTGTAATTGATTCACTAATGGGGGGAAAATATTGTTTTTCCTGGCGGCTGGTAATGGAAATTGAGAAAGTCTAGCTAGCAAAGAAGGAAAAAGTAGCTGAAAAATCCACTATCTGGTTGTGAGTCTTTCTGCCTTAAGAAATCCAGATGGGATTTCCTTTCACTTAGAAAAACTAAAGCCAACTATAAATAAGATACAGGCAAATCAGTTGAAGATTTATGTTGTTTCTAAGTGCTAAATTCCAAGTCATAACAAGAGGTTTCTTAGAACATTTTCTACTTACTTCCCTTTATTTTTAAACACCCCTGTTTCTTTGAGTAGAATGGTGTACTAACTTTGTATACCAGATTAGATAATGCTATGTTGTCTTAGATGTCTTCAGTACATTTCAATTAAAACAAAACTCACTGACTTATTTTCCCCTCTCTAAATCATCTTTACCTGGTTGATTTTTAGCACAAAGTGATTTTTAATATCCCTTCCCTTCTTTAGCCTTCCATATTACAACCCGTCCCAGCCGTATTCATCGGCCTAATCCTGGCTTTCCTGTATTGGTGTTACGGCCCATTGTGGTAGCGAAAGGTACAAGCACTACTGTTCAGTCAATGTATGTTTGTCCCTCTCACCTGTTCGTACCATTTCTGTATAAAATAGTGCATGGTGAAATGCTCACAGGTATTGCTTTACCTGAAGCAAACCCTTCATTTAATATGCCATACTGTTGATACTGATGAGCTGAGTGATCAACTAATCATTTAACATCTGTGTGATTTCTTTAATTATAACAATGATTTTTCTCCTAACTGGTTCTGAATGTGCTTCTTCTAACTTGGTCTTAGTTTGTCTTGAGCAAATGGGCTACTTTTTGCACAATGCTGTGATGCTAGGGCTCTAAGAAAATTTAATTGCTTAATTAACTGTGAAAAATGAAGAGTTTGCCTCTAAGTAACAATAAAAATCAATAAGCTTTTGTTCCTATTTATGGACTCAGAAGTTCTTCTCTGGCTCTAAACACTTTATTTTTTCTCACTATTGCTATGAAGAAGATGGGAAAAAAAAAAAGACAAGATGAGAAATAGGTGGTTGGTTTGTATTCTGAACTCTCAGCTTGCATTTTCTGTAATGTCTCTCGGTGTGTCCTCCTCTTGAAATGCTATTGTTGTCATGAAATGTTGTGACAGTCTGTTAGAAATGATGTTGTTAGGATCTGCTGCAAATTAACGTCATAAACCTGGATCTAAAGATTCAAAAGCTGTTTAGGATGTCTGTACTGCGTAAACCTGCCTAGCTATTGGCACAAGAAATATTTTTTGTAAACATTTGAAGCCCTCACATGTTATATAGCAGATTTCTTTTGAGGTGCATACAGTAATGAAGCTGGAAATACGGAACTGCCAGAAGTTCTCCTGATGATCTCCAGCCCTGAAGAGTTGTGGAGTTCCCTTTGCCTAGAGAAACATTAGGGCTCATGGGTAACATTCTAGTGATGCCTATCAACAGGTACTCAGGACTTTAAGGAACCACGAGGTAAACTGATTAGTATGAATTAGAACAAATATGATATTGATTTTTTTTTTCTCTCCACACAGAGACAATGGCCTTGGATGCCTGTGATGGCAGCTTTGGTTGCTGTAACAGCCGTGGTGCTGTACCCAGGCCTAACCAGAGCTTCTCCATGAGAACTGTTGTTGAATCCATACACCGTCCTCCCTTTAGAAGCTGGCAACATTCATATACTGAGGGAAAACAGATTAATTCTCTTTCTTTTTACCTCTTAATACAGCACAGCTCTGCGTGAGAACAGCAGTAGGGTCATTTGCTTTAAACTGTATAAAATGTATCTGTCTATAAAGAGGGAATAAAATTGTGATTCATCATACTGTGAGCAATATTTTTGCTTACAATTTCATGCAAGTTTTAAATTAGTACGTTGGGATTCTGAATACTATAATGGTGGCCTAAAGTAGGCTTCTTGGTACCAAATTATTTATAATGGCTAGAGTTGTGGACACTTGCTTTAGAATCTGATTGCCAGATTTAAAAGGAAAAATTACGTTTCTGATTTGGACACCCAAGCCAAGTAACTTTGCAGATACTTGGAAAAAAGATGCAGTGTGCTCAGTGCCTTTCAGTATGATTTCTCTTCCTTGTTTTTTTTTTGGTTGGNTTAGTCACTGAGCTGTTGGGAACAAGGCTTAAGAAAACTTACCTTACTATGCCTTTTGAAGGAAGCATATTTATCTTTGATAAGGATTGCTTTATTAAAGATTTTTGGGAATAAAACACAATTCATGTCCAGCCTTAAAGAGATAAAGATGTCAATGGTGAAGACCAGCCTAAAGTATTTAGTGTGAGCGTGTGCGAGTGTAAATGTGTGTGTTCTTGAGTGAACTAAGGCATTTCCAGGAGCAAGTACTTGGTCGTTTGATGGACATAGTGCAGTGATTTCACTTACATTAACTTTAGTTTGAATGTAATTTATTAAATTTCATATATTTAAAGAGATGCATTCTTTAAACGTATGAATACTTTCTCACATATCACATGTATCTATTTTTCCAGTCATTTGATACTTTTCTGGCTTGAGCTGGAAAAGCTCTTTAGTTAAGCTTTTGTTGACGCAACTTTATTAAGAGAACTGCTACAGTACATCTGTGATTAGCTGAAAAAAGTATCTAAGCTACATAAAATACTACAAAATTGGAATCATATACCTGAAGTATTGTCAGGTGAAGATGATTTTAATTTGGTAGTAAAATTTTGTGCATCCTCATCACACGGCTTTAAGTATGATGCAGTGGTTCCCATTATAAAGTTTATTTTCCTTATCTAAGTACTATAACTATTGCTATTTGCTGACTTTTGGTGGGAATCAGTGTATTACTGCTGAATTAAATGTAGACTCTAGTTGTCTTATTCAGCTCAACAGTTCTGTCAAAAAAGTTTATTAAAGACTTAATATGCTGAAGAATGGTAAAGTAAAATGGTTCTGCTAAAGGAAACTTTAAAATAGGGAGATCATCTCAGCAATTCAATTGGCTTTAAGGAACATTATGGCAATCAACAGATAGTTTAAATATTTAAATAGAAATTTAGCGTATAATTTTCTTTGTTTCTGAGGATCATTGTCCTTTAATTAAAGATTCATCTTAAGTTACATGGAATTTGCTAATGGGAGGATTATTAGTTGGAAAAAAATTAGTCCACAAATGACTTGTAGAAAATAAATATTGACATTTAGTTCATTCATTTCATCTTTTTCAGTTGCAGGAAGCCACCCAACCACAGAACACTCGTATGCCAGTGGTACTTAGTACCTCTTGTATATAGGTTATTGCAAATATTGTTCTGAAATGCTTAACTTCAGAATTACATTTTTTAAAATAAATAATTGTTTTAAATCTATTTTGTAAAGATATAAAAATACAATAGAATTTCTGGAGTATAGATTAAACTATTTGCACTAACACACGTGATGTGCATGATTTAATAAAATAACTTTACTCTCCCTATGCATGTTTGAGTTGGATGTCATTTGAAAAACGAAAGATTCATGCTGTTTCTTTTGCACTAGATATTGCCACAGTTACTAGGCACAATGCCTGCAGCATGTCCAGTAATAGCAAAAAACCTTCTTCTTTACCTTGTATTTCATATTCACACTGGTTTATGTAGATTTTTTTTTTTTTTCCTAGCTGATCTCGGTTTTTGGAAAAAGAGGGGAGGAGAGAGCTCTGTAAGGCTTGGGAGCATATTGCTACAGGACGGGGGGTGGATATCAGTAGTCACAGCAGAAGGGAGGATTGTCCCTCTGGCAAAGGTTGTGAGACTTGGGAGAGCAGTGTCTGCAGCTAGTAGGCCATAGTGGAAATCCCTTCTTTGGGAAAGGAGCCTGATGCTGCTTCCTCTTTAGCACCTTAAACTCCCTATTTGTCCATCTTTCAGCTACTGTTCCTTTTCCAATGGATTCTGTTCCCTCCTCCCCGCTGGTAGCATGTAGACATGGTGTGAGGAGGTGGAGTATAGTCTGATGAAGCAGTGGTCCCTCCTGGCTGGGAGCAGGGAGGGTGCTGAGTCCACTGGGACCAACCTCAGGTTGAGCTTGCACTGCCAGTCAGTGCCCCACACTGAGCAGCACTGCCAGTCAACACCCCACACTGAGCAGCACTGCCTGTCACCTAAGTTTGTTCTTGTATTCAAGACAAATGTGTTTTGAGAAATCTTTAGAGCATCAGAGAGCTGAAATTTGAGACCCAACATGGTTGTATTCAAGGAGAAAGATTTCTCATTTATGTGCATGGATGCATATTTGTATGATGTCCACAGGTGCATAGTACCCATTGCACGGGGGCTTGTGCTTACAGGCATACCCATGGTTCCTGATACAGTCCCTTTCCCAGGAGTTTGTGACATGTGCATGTTCAAAATGATCAGGAATGAGTTACAAAGCACAGTTCACTCTTCCCTTCTGAGAATCTCTGCAGAAGGATTGGGAAGCTGCTGTTCTTCAGGGCTTTGATGCTAAAGCATCAAGTGGAGTTATTTTGTAGTTGCTCTATGCACAAACCTTTCTGTGTTTGTTTATGCTAAATGTGTGTGCTCTTTTACATTCATATTTAAGTTTCTTTTTAATTGTGAGGCTTGATTTAGTTAAGCCTTGGAGTTACTGTAACAAGAGCAGCTTTTCCCAAATGTGCAAGATGCTTTACTTATAGGTACTCTGAGCTTGCACTGAAGTTTGAGGTCTTAAAAAGGTTCCTCATACTAGAAAAGCTAGTCTGTGAGTTTTAGCAGTTCCTAGTTTCAATTTGGAAGATTTAATATAATAAAATATCCAACACTTCTTTAGTTTTGTCCTGGTGTCCTGACTGAGGCATGGTTTGTTTTTTTTTCATTCTAAAAGAATTCTATCTACACGGGGACTAAACCAGCAGGCCTTTCATTTTTAAATGTAAATATAGAATACATAAAAATATAGTGTACTTTTCCTGTTCCTCGTAGCTGAATTAGATACATTCTTCCAGAGTGTTAGCCCGATTCTTCTTGCAGAATCTCTGGATTCTTTGGTGCTAAATGTAGTTGTGAGCCTGCACGATATATTGAAAAGTTTTCTAATAAAACAGTCTTAGTGAGACTTAGTATCAAATTGAGTGATGGCTGAAGCAAAGGTAATAATCATCTGTGCAAGTATTTTGGGAGTATGTTCCTAAGTTATTTTACTAATCAAGTCTCCTGAAATATGATAACATGTTCATAATTTCAGTGTACTTTACATAAGATTTTGAATGTTTCCTGCCTTAACTTGTAGGCTTCTACCACTTGCAAGAGTCATTTCTTCAGCTTGAATCTTCTCCATGACAGATCACTGCCAAGATTCATTCCACCAGCAGCATCTGAGTGCTTTAAAACACCAGGTCACCGCAATGGCTCAGAGGAAGCCACTGTAGTTTGCACTAATTCTGCAACCGGGGCTGGCCTGTTTCCACCAGAGGCCTTTTTTTCCCTGCTCTTTTCTTTTCATCCACCATTAGTATTTCACTGGCAACTGCCTCAAGATTTTAAGTCTCCATTAATATAGCAATTGATCGTACGAAAGAATCAGAAGCCATAGTCACTCTGTCTCCTGTACCTCCAGATCTGTTTGATTCCTTCCAGGAAACAGCTGCACTGAATTCCCCAAATGTATCTGATTTACTCATCCCAGTCTCTGTGTGTGTGCTTCTGGAATTCCGTTGTGGGGAATTGGGCTGCAGTGTGGGTCTCCTAGTTCTTCTTGCCTTCCTGGGTATTTAGTTTGTGCCAACTCATTCAAATTAGTGAGCAAAGGATCGCTCGGAGACAAGTTCTTATGCTGGAGAGAGGGTTGCACCTGCTCATACTTTAACAGTGGGTGCTGCCAGTATTTGACTAAATTCTCCCAGAAGTAGAAGGCAAATCAGCAGTTGAACCAAAGGTTCAATTTAGGAAATTAATCTTTTTATTTTATAACACGACGTACTAACTAAGAGTGGTAAAGTACTATTTTTTTTGTGCTAGATCATTTATGAAGTTTATATTCTATTTTGATTCCTTGTAAGGAGTTCTTGCTCTAGAAAAATACTTCAATTGGGTATGTCAGTGGTAAGTGCCATTAGAGGCTCAGCTTTCCATTCATTTGTAAAGGCAACTCATATCTGATTGATTTTCTAACTATCACAGTCATAAAACTTCACTGACTGATTTCAGTGTCGATGTCTAGAAGTTAAGTGTGTATTTTAGAAAAAAATTAATTCTTGCTTTATGAACTTCAGAAAAAGAATTGGTCACCTCTGTAGGTAAGTTACTTGAGCAACTACAGTTGTCTCAGAAAAATCCCCAAAGAAAACTCAATCCTGTGTTTGAGTTCATCTTACTTCGGGCTTCCAACAATCGTATTTCAATATATCTCTCTTGGAGGATGTTCTGCAACTGCAAATGTTGTCCTGATCCAGGGATTTGACATGCCATGATCAAAATGCCTTCCAATCATACTTTATATGAATGGATTGAATTTCTTAATTTTTTTCTTCATCTCTCCAGTTTTTGTTTTCAGCTTTTAAATCTATTTCTAATTTTCTTAATGTTGTTTTTTGAAGAGCAGATGCCAGAACAGAACATGTCCTTACAGTAATTAATAATGTGATGTAAACATGTAATAAACAATAATTTTTATTGTTCTCTGGCATTCCTGTTTGACTGTCTACCAGAAATATTTGGGGGATTCACTGACTTCTAGTGTTTAGATTTTAATCTTGTGAATCAAATCTCTGCATTCCTTGCATCACTCCAACCCCATGGTATCTGATTTTGCAATATTGTATCGTAAAAACCACTGTAGGCAAGCAGTCCAAGGTCTGTTCCTGTTCAGCATTTCACTGATCTCCCCCCTTCAGGTTTTAACAGGGATGGCTGCTGAAGCTTTTCTAGATGATGATCATACACTGTTATATGGTAGGGAGACAAAACCAGAGCCATGCAGGATAGTAGGGAAAATATTCATACAATAATTCCTTTCCTTAGTTTTTGCAATCTGACAGGTGTTGGTTTTGTCTGGATTATTGATTACAATTATATAGTGTAGTGATCACTTATTGGAGTGTCAAATGATTTACAAAAGTCTTGGTTTAATAACACAAATAAACCTGAGTTTTTTAGAAATTATGAATCTGGAATTTTATTTTTAAAAAGCTTTCACAGTCATTAATTATTCCACATTCTTGAATTTTGTACTGATTGCTTTCTGTAGGCTAATCTGTGATTTGCTTAGATCTTCAGGTGAAGTAGAACTGGTCCTTTTCCCAAGATCGTAAATTTTACTCCATTCCCTCAGCCCCATCGTGGGGCTGCCCATTTATGCCACTACCATCTATAAGGCATTTTTAATTCCAAGTTATTTGTGTGACCCAGTTTAATTTTTTCAGTCTATTCAGTTTGTCTCAGCATTATTCCCAGTGCTGGAAGCTTAACAGTCCTAACACACCGAGGGGGTGTGCGCATATGGATACATTGCTGTTCTGAGATTGCGCTTGCATGCAGTAAAATAGATCATGATTACTTGCATTTAGCAACCATGAGAATGGAGGTGTCATTGAGATTCTCAAATAATTCTGAACTGTGGGAATGGAGATGCTAGTGTGGAGATGCAATTCTTTTTATTATGTTAGGTGATAAAAAAATGCAGTTGTGCTTCCAAGCGTGTTATCTTTTCATCGTTTCTGATGAAGACAAACGAATCCAGAGCTTGGATTACACTAAAAGTAAATGACTTCTTACCTGATCATAGTAATCAGTAACTTGAGAGAAAAAGGTTAAGTGATCAATTCATTCTGTTCTATTAGAATAACATTTATCCAAAAGCTAGCACATACTTTTTTCAGTGCCCAATGTTAGGAAATTATTTTTTTTTTATTTTATAAACACCACATATGTACTAAGAGTGGTAAAATATTGCCTTCAGTATGGAATGGATTTACTATTTTTTTTGTGCTAGATCATTTATGAAGTTTATATTCTATTTTGATTCCTTGTAAGGAGTTCTTGCTCTAGAAAGTACTTTAATTGGGTATGTCATCAGTTTTGATACAACAAAACTACTTGTCTTGAATTAACATATTGGCTCTTATTTTAAAATGTTCCAAATATGCAATATGTCTTTTGGGATGAAAAAATGGTAAAAATTATGAGAATAAATCTACAATGCAACAGAAAGGTGGTTTGTATTGTACATAGTCTTTCATTCAGCCTGACTCCAAATTTCAGCACTTCCACAACTTCTAAATAACTTGCTGTGCTCCACTTTATTGCAATAGAAGACCAGTTACTAGTTAATTAAATCAATTAAAGCTGATTTTAAAGTTGGAATCTGTTGACCTGTTTACTTTGTACAAATGGGATTCACAGCCATATGATCTTTTTTTCTCTGTATAATGTGGTAAAACAGTGCTCCAAGATGTCTGCCTGTAAACCCAGGGAGAGATGGGCTGGAGCTCAGGGGCTGAGCAAAACCTCGGATCTTACAAGGGTTACATACATGTTTTCTAATGACCAGACACCCTCGGGGTGTCTCTCACAGATCATGCTTTAGGCAAACGAGAAATTCGTCAATCTTTAACCTGCTCTCTGAAATCAGATGCAATTCTGGACCTCTGCTTTCAATACTAACTCAGAAGAAGGGTATCTACTGAGTCACATATGTAGTTTTCAGCAAGTTTGAGCAGTTTGAGGAAGGGAAGTCTCCTCCCTGTTTGCATTGTGGTTTGGATCCACCCCAAGGTTCAGTTTAAGTTCCACTCCAGGCTGTCATTAAGTCCTGATGTAAGAGCCTAGGTAACTTGCCTCTCTTCTATTTCTGTAAAAAAAGTTACACTCAGAGTTAATATTAAAAGATTCTACCAGATGCATTAGGTTGGGGAGGGAGGGAGGGAGGGAAGAAAAAAAAAAGTTTAATATTTCTGTCTAGCTGCTCTTCATGGGAAGCACCTAGCATCTACCAGTTACTTGATCTCAAATTCCTGTCTCCTAAATACTGGTGCAGAGTGCTCTTCCTTAGATGAGACAAATACAGAACTATTTTATTTCTGAGCAGTGCTATGGATGAGAAGTGTTGGTATGGTTTGCTCATTTCTGAAGATTCAGTGTCAATATTACAGGCTCATTAGGTGTGATAGTAAAGGCATTTGGGTTTTCTATTGTATGTAACAGTCGTGGCAATTTTTCTGTCGCAGGACTTGACTGTACTTCAGCTGTAGCTGGGCATTGTAATAGACAATTATTGCTGATTTTTTTCCTGCCTCATAATTATTGTAATGGCACATAAGTGGAAATGTAGCCTGCAGCAACTTCGCAGTCATTTTTTAATTGCACTGACAGACTGGGCTGGCCAGGTGTGGGTGTCTCTGCGCTGTGTTGTAGTAACATTACATCCTTCCTTTGCAGACTTCTCGGAATTACAATTCTGCCTTCATTTCAAATACTTTCAAATTTAAAGGGCTCTCATCGATCTGTTTAAATGGTAATTTTGTATCTGCTGCCATGGTGCACCTGCAGAATGTTTATCATGTTTATACATTCCTTAATTATGTCCCAGCCAATAACACATTATTATCAACTCCCTTATTATTATTTTAGGTGGAAGGGTGCTTTTTCAGTGAGCATGGGTGTTCCTTGGCACATACATGCCCCTGTTCAGGAGATTTAGTAGACAAATGGCAAAAAAATCTCTAGTGATTTGCATGGTGTTTCTCATTTCAAATCTAGTGAGTGCTAAAAAATTATTTGTCTCAAAGTGATGCTTTGCCATTAGTTAAGTAAAATACAGGAATAATTCCATCATAATGAGTACTTCTGGGATATTTCTTTGGTAAGAACTGAATTGCTTTGTCAGATGTGTAGGATGTTGCATCTGCTTGGAATGTGGGTCTCCTGGGTGTCTCTGCTACTGACTGTCCTTAGATGGGCAAGGAAATTAATCAGTGAAGCATTTGATGTAATGTATATCAAGAAGGAAGATAGGACTACTGGCAGAGATCTATCTCAGCTGAGGCACCTCAGTTCTCGTGCACATGGACTCATGTAATTTCACTGAATGTAAATGGTTTCTGGTTCCCATGAAATAAATTTCACTGGAGATTATTAAAACATGGTGAGTTTTTATTTAAAATAAAGAACAATAATTGGGTACTTAATCATATTCTGCAGCTGTGCGGGACTAACTTTTTTATTTCTTAGCCTGTAAGTAGGGCTGGCTCAGATACTTAGTCAAAAAGCTGCTCTATTATTCTTTCAATTTTTGAGCACATATTCAGTCCTTTTGGTTGTGAAGATGCTGTGAAAATCTAAAGTTAAAACTGTTTAATGTGAAGGTTGCTTCCTGCAGCCTCTCAAGAGCAAGCTTGCAAAGCAGTCAGTTTGTCAATGAGTATTACCATCGGTGCCCAGTGATCCAGGTGCAGGCAGCCATCTACAGTTGAGGATAAGGAGGATGATGACTCAGTGTAGAGTCACATCCTGTTAGTACTGGTTAGGGACAGCATCACTTCACCCTTCCTGGTCTGACTAATTAATCTAAAAAGAGGACCCTTGAAATACGAAAAAGGGAAAACGAATCCTTAGAGATCTGTGTCATGGGTAACTTACCTGTTCAAAAGCAGCTCAAGCTCAGTGGTGCATTTGTGGAGGTCTCGGAACCAAGTGGTCTGCTTGGCACTGGTTGTAGCTATTCTGGCCTCATCGTTGAGTGGCATCTCTCTATAGACTCAGGCAGAGATAATGGCCTTGCTTGTGTTCAGCTTATAACTGTTTTTCTCTGCAGTCACACAGACTGAGGTGATTTGCTGTGATGTGGGTTCTGGTAGGACTGAAAAAGTGAGGCCTAGGGTTGATTTCATTAAACATGGTTATATCTGCTTTAACAAGTGTGCAGACTGGGAGAACCAAACTCATGTAGTTAGCAGAACCCATGTATCATGCTTTGAACACCTGTCTTATCAGCAAAAAGCACTGTCTTGGCCTTACCATCTCAGTATCCTTTGGTCTGCTTTGTGGGGTTGGCTTTTTCAGCTAGAGTCCAGCACTCGTTAACTGTATTTATGCAACTTCTGTTTTACCAGTACATGTTCAGTGACCTAGCTGAGCTGTGTGTTTGCATGGCTCATGAATCAGGTGAACACTGTAGCAGAAACAAGGTAGTGCAGCAGAGTGCTGCATAAAGCTCAACTTAAACATATAGTTTGTCTTAGCAGGTTGGAGCTTTGTGCTTCTCAATACAGTTTTAATATGATAGGTTCAGGTAAAATTATTTCAAGCTTTTAAACTTCAGCATGTTGGGTAAAGTTGGAGTTGAGATGTGTGGCATGGCAGAGCATGTCTCTGTTGAGGCATTTCTTAGTTTGCAAGAGGGAGTTTGAAAAGCTTCCCCAAATACATTGGCTGCCTCCCAGTAACTTTTAAACTGGTACTGAAGCTAGAAAGGAACTTTTTCCTTCTGTTTCTGTGCTGTACTGCTTCCTGCATGCAGAACTGACTCTCTTAAACAAGGAGCTTCTAGTAACAGCTTGAAATGTCAAAACAAAAACTACAAATACATTTCATCACATGTTTCATGATGGAAAATCTCCCCTGCAGCCTTCTGGAAGGAGTCCTTGCTGGTAGTTGCTGCTTTCCTCAAATAAGTTAGGCTATTTTTGCTGAAGTTACTTGTCATCTTCAGTATGTAAAACCTCTCGTTCCCATAGCTGTGTTGCCTCCAAATGTGTCACCTGTGTTGTATGTGTGATTGTTTCGGTTTCATAGCAAGCTCCTGCTCTGTGAAGTTGTGGCCTGACCCACTTCACTGAGGGGTGGCTGGAGCCTGCAGGCAGAAGTTCCAGGTGCCTTTGAGAGGAAGGAAATGAGAGGAAAACTGTGTGTTTTGCAGAAAGCTTCCATACAATACAAAGGAGAGGCATGGAGCACAGGAGGGTGTCAGGAAGGGAAGGACAAAGACATCTTTCTCCTCTGGGAAAGATGGTGATGTTCCTGGGTTTTACTACAGAGGAAAAAAGTACTCTTCAGACCTTGAGAGCACATTCATAGAAACATAGAAATGTCTGGGTTGGAAGGGACCTCTAGAGGTCATCTAGTCCAACCCCCCTGCTGAGAGCAGGGACATCTTCAACTAGAGCAGGTTGCTCAGAGCCTCATCAAGCCTCACCTTGAATGTCTCCAGGGGTGGGGCCTCAACCACCTCCCTGGGCAACCTGTTCCAGTGCTCCACCACTCTCATGGTAAAGAACTTCCTCCTTACTTCTGATCTAAATCCACTCCTTTCTATTTTAAAACCCATTACCCCTCATCCTTTCACTCCAGGCCTTTGTAGACAGGTCCTCTCCAGGCTTTTTGTAAGCTCCCTTCAGGTACTGGAAGGTGGGTATTAGGTCTCCCAGGAGCCTTCTCTTCTCCAGGCTGAACAATCCCAGCTCCATGAACATTCCCATCTTCTCTGTCCCTGTCTGCTGCCCTGCTGCCTTCTGCCCTCACCCAGCACAGTGGTAGATAGCCTCTAGCTACCAGCTGTCCTGTGCAGGGAGGAGCTGGCCCAGTGTGACTTCAGATACAATGAAGTGGAAGGTGCTGTGTGCAAGAGAGGAGCCTCAGAGACCATATCTGCCTTCCTGCCCTATGTCTGAATCTTGTGGGAAGCCTGCTCCATTCTTTTCCCCTTCCTGGCATTGGCCTGTGGGTCTGCTGTGACCTAAGGCTTCCTCTGGCCTGTGTGAGGCCAGAACTTTCCATTGCCACATGAGAGCTGGGCCCATGGGCTTCCCTCTTCCCGAGAGCAGAAGACTTCCACTTTTTGTGACAGCATGGAGATGATGCAGTTCTTTGATTGCAGCATTAAGCAGATGGACAGTAAAGAAAGTAGCTACCAGGGGGAGTTAATTAGGGACACTCTTCTAGTCACTGAGGTCTCAGAAGGCAAAGACTTTTGTCTCTGCAATCACTGCTGCAGGAAATGTTGTGGGTGAGATTTGGTGGTGATCATCTTGCAGATGATACAGATGTATATGCTGCTGTGATGGCACAGTGCCATTGCAGGTGTGAGCACAGCCCTTGGTAACAGCATCCCTACTGGTCAAAGTGCCAGAACTTGTAGGGTGCAACGAAGGGTGGACCTGTGCCTGACTACGTCAGGAGGAGGTAAGATTTGTGGATCTCTCTTGCTGTAGGAAGAATGATGTTGGTGCCAGCATGTTCTCTGCGTGGTCTTAGTATTGCTTTGGCTAAATTGCATATTAAAAGCGAGATGCCTTTGATGCATCTGTCGCCTCATGCATTACCTCATCCATGGAGCTTTGCTTAAGCTGTCCCTATGGCTAAAATAGACAAAGATTCTTTTGAAACTTCAAAGAATCTTTGTTCTAGTTTTGTTTTGTCTAATTCTCTCTTGTATATAATAATGTGTGTAATATATATGGAAAAAATATCTTCACTTAACTGTGTTGTTCTTTATACACATGCAAGCAGAAAATGCATCAAAGTTAATTCTACAATGCCGTAGATGCAGACAATGCAGTTCACAGTACTGTTTTAATCTGTGTTTAATGTTTAATAAAATGAGAGAGTTTGTTAATTTTACCAGAAGCAGATGTCAAGTATAGCAGGCTCAAAGCAAAAAAAAAACACAAAACAACAAAGGCCCCCAAAGCAAAAGGAAAAAAACTTGAGGCAGTGCTCAGTGTGTGGCCTAAATGCAGCAGGCCTTTTGACTAGGAGCTCCAAACTGTGCTGCTAATTGGGCCCTGCTTTTCATCCTCCTTAGCTCCTAGGATTGTATACACTGCTCAGAATGAACCCCTCATAACAAGGTAGTATAATACTTAGTTTTTACCATGATATATCTATGGAAAGAATTCAGTTCACACCCTGCAAGTCCAAACTATAAGGTAAAAATAATCCCTTTCTATTCTCTCCTAAACAGAACTGCTCCTGGAAAGCAGAAACAAACCCTAGTAATTGCTCTATGTCCCTGGAGTCCCTAACAGAGCATCTGCAGACATGACAGGAACAAGACCTGCTACAGGATCCCTGCGGTTCTCAGCAATGGCAGAGATCAGTTCATGCATTACTGTTTAAGTGCAGTGTGTTTGCTCAGTGCTGTAACATTACAGAGAAGATGACTTTATTTTCCTGCTGCAACGAGGTTGAAATCTTAACGTCCTGAACATGTGGAAGGAGAGTTTTCTCTTGACTGTCCAAAATCTCATAAAATGTAAGCTGGGGGGGAGAGGGGAGGCCATGTGCATGCTCAGTGTTCAAGAAAAAGATGTTTGTGCTTAGTATAATAGCAATATTTTTCATTTGCAGCTCTCCTGTGTGAAAGTTTAATCTTCCTAATATGGACAGAGTGAAAGCAATGAGAACCACATCACTTTAACTTAGCCAGTTTTCTAAGAACAAAAGAAATATTTAATGAATATGTGTTTTGGGTCACTTCTGCACCTTTTTTGTCTTTCTATGTTTTTATTTATATTCTGTCCAGTTCTTAGATTCTCTGACCTGGTAAGAAAATTAACATGATCACTAAACTTTAAGACAGAAGAGACTGGTTTCCTAGATTTGATCTGAGCACCATTACCTTTATTAATGTAAATAATGACATCACCTTTTATTGAAGAAAGGGAATGTGAAACGGTTATGATAGAGCAAATATTAGGAACAGTGTCCTTATGAGACATATGTGATTCATCTTCAAGTGGGCATATGTAAGAAAGATGCTGTATCCTGAGCCAAATCAGCCCTGTGAATTTGACTTTACTGCACTTCAAACTGTAATTTATTAGCAAAAATTATGCACTTTTTTTTCCCCTTTAAACTCTGTGAAAATTGGTGCTTGCAGCCTGCTGGGGAGTGCTAGGCAAAGCATGGGCAGCTCTTTTGTCCTCTTCCAGCTTCCTCCAGAAATCTGCTTTTGCACTTTTCCAAAAGCCTTTTGTAAATGATGCCTGAACCATAAAGTAATGGTAACCACTGTCTCATTTCTGGGATTCAGTGTGTTAGTCATTCAGAGCGGTGGTGTTCAGGGCACTGATGAACTGCCAGTAAAGTGCTTGGTTTCCTACCAGAGAAGCTTGCTGATGTCTATTAGAAAATATCACCACATTCAGGTTCATTCTCTTCTACATAACACAGTGTGGAGGAAATGTGCATCCTTTTTGGCCAGAGCTGAAAAAGTAAAACGATACACCACAATAGGGCTGTAGTTGCTGCCAAGGGTGAACATCTGCTCTACAGCTTGTCACTCAGCTTTTAAAGACATCCTGTGAGCAGCCAAGAGCCCTGGCTTGGCTGGGTTCTTGCATCTGTTTTATACCTGAATGGGAGATAACTTGCTCCAAAGGGGAAAGCTGCAGACTGGCAGGCTCCACTTCTGTGCGAGTTGCACAACTGGCAGCAACACCCTGATCTGTCTGCTGCCTGTATGAGTTTTCCCCTCACATGGATTTTCTGTGCCATATTACTAAAAAGTGCTGGTTCTGTAGTGAATAGTTGTGGGGAAAGCAGACGTATGCTCCCCATTCATAGCACCTGCTGATGTGCAGGCATGGAGTTTCTGTGTGCCTCTCTCCTCAGGGTTAGTAAGCAACTTCAGCCATGCTAGTCATGCAAGGGCACAAGACTGAAAGTTATTTGGGTTGGTTGGTTTGTTTGGAAGAAAATAGGACAGTGTTTAGCAAGCACTAGTGATTGTTTTCAGTGAGTTTGTTTTCAAAGCTCACCTCATGCCATGTGAACAGCCAGTGTTATGGTGCTCCTGGGGAGGACAGAGCCTGGACCGAGGCTCCTTCATCCTTAAGTGCTTGCCTTTACCTTTTGCCTTTTCTGAAGCTTAGGCAAAAGCTCTTCTGCCACCCCCTCTGCCCCTGCCTCAGGGCTCTTCCCTCCTTGATGCAGGACTGTTAATGAGGAGCCCTGTCTGCTAGCTAAGCTATGCAGCCCAACTGCACTGGCACAGAAATGGGGGGTGCCCATGCTTCTGATGTCCTCCAGCTGTGTCCTAAGCCTGTGTACGTGCTTCCCACTCTGAATTGTTTCCTTGGTAAATGGAGACAAATGTTGCATTGTTCCAGGGACAGAGCAATGTTTCCCAAACCTTTCTTGTATAGTGCCTGTTGCCTTTTCTCCCTGGCTTTAAGCCAAGGCTGGCTCAGCAAACTTTTGGGTCAGATTCCTGATTTCTCTGATCTAGTAATTGCCTTTTCCTGTTGCTGCTCATAGCACTGCCAGGCTGTCAGCTGGTGGGGGCGAAGCACTCAATAGACCCATCAGCCCTGTTTGGAGGAGGCTCCCAATTTGCTTTTTATAGCTCCTGCCATGTTTTGCTTGTTCTAATGCCTGAATCTCTCACTAAAACCTGAGGAAGACCACATCTGAAGATGTTCTGTCTTTTTAATTCCCCAGGGGAGGTGTAACTATCTGATGGCACTTCATGCCTTATTTTAAATTCATTGAGTGTCTTCACCCTCATTGCAAACAGCAGCTTTTATAAAAGCACATGAGCCCATCTGACATGGGGCAGAATTGAGATGTTTTGGGGCATCTCACAAGCATAAACCAGCTCCTCACTGGATCCAGGATTGTCTGTCTTTCAGCAGTGTCCCAAACAAATCTGCTCCAAAGTCTTCCCAGGGATAAAGGCTGGTGTCCTGGCTGATATGTAGGGTAGAAGAAATTTTCATTCTTCCTACCTCTAGGAAGGTAAGGAGATTTTGATGAGTTTTGGAGATGCTGGCACTCAGTTGAACATTTTAACTAGCACCTTCATGTGACAGTTCTCAGGACTACCCTTGAGATACCATTTACTGAGAAGAATTGCCGTGCCTGGTAACTTTAGGGATGCATGTTTCTTCCCTGCTCTTACTAAGATCCTGGTTAGCCAGCTGGAAATATCATCCTGTGATTACTCCAGAATCTGGAAGACCTTTTGTAACTACTAATCCCAGAAACAGATTTTCCCTTCATCCTGTCTGTCAACGCAGCCTTTAACTTATTTTTATGGGCTTCAGCACATGTTTGAAGCATCACTGCCTTAGGATACAGCCTATATTTTCCTGACTATTACAGTCGTTCTTATATCTAAATATAGCACTTTCTGAAGAAGGACTATTTAGTGGGTATTTAGTAGGATCTTCTGTGTTCTTTAAAACTCAGTGCATATCCATTTGCCTATCTAGAACAGGAATCAGCTGACTTAGTGTGACATGCACATGAAATACTAGGAAATTATACTTTGCAATGCAGTCTACTTGGTTTCAACAGAATTAAATAATGTTTTCATTAACAAGATGTGATATAGATTGTATTAAAAAGTACTGATGCAATTGAAGCAATGAGGGTAAAGCAAAAATAATATTCAAAGTGAACTGGTGCCATACTAGACTTAATTTTTTTGCCTTTTTTCTGTGTGTGTCTTGTTCACTAGTTGTTTTTTACCCACCAAAGTAACTGGTGTATGAAGTTTGTTTTATGTGTCTTAATTGCTTTATGGCTGCAGCTGGATATGGGAGGTAGGAATTGACCCTGAATGCAGCAAAAGCCATCTGATAGAGTGCTATCTGCATTGGGGTAGTTTAGGAGGGTCTGTGTTCTGATCTTGCCTCAAATTACGGCCTCGTGTTCCTGCTAGAACTTAAAGACCGAGGCAGAGGTTCTGAGAAGCTTACTGGATGAGGCCTGCAGGACATGGGGACATGGCCAGAACATGCCTGTGTGGTGGAGAGGGTAGGAAGATGTTGTTGCATGTAGACAGAACACAGCAATAGGCTTACTTTAAGTCCACAGTGCTTCCGTGTTTGTTGGTATGTGCTTCTTTGTAGGAGTGGGCCCTGGACGACATGTGCTCTTTGAGCCCATGCTTGTGCATTTGCAGAGAATTGTGTAAAAGCCAGGAGCAGGGACAGCTGCCTCCTTTTTCTTTTCTATTAAAGAAGAATTCTCAAGAAATGTAGAAACATTCATGAGAACAACAGAAAAGCTTGACCTAATTGCTACTCTAAATATATGCCTATGGCCTCTGAAAGGCCCAGCAGGATATAAACCCACCAGTTCCAGTTCTTGGTTTTGCCAGAATTTCAAAGCACTTCCTTTTATGCAGTAATCTTAAAACTAATCCAAGAAAACACTCACACAATTACTTAGATATTCCAGTTATGCCACCAATATGGAAACTTAAATGATGATATTTTCCACAGGCAAAGCTTCCGTCATTAGTTAAACACAATAGTCTTTTTGCTTGTAGGGAAGATAGAACCTCCTTTCTGTGATCTGAGAAATGGTTGCTACTCATAAGGCGAGCCAAGACTGATGATTGATGGACTAAGAAAACAGGACCATAACAGTCACCAAAGTCCTGTTTAGGCTTTAAATGCTTTTTTAATCATATTCATAACTTTCTCTGGAGGAGAAGTTTTGTATGGACTACCCAATACTTATTAAATAAACTCTTAGCTATTTTATGATTTGATATTTGAGTTACCATCATTATCAATTGTTCATCATGTCCAAAGTTTAAGTAGAGATAAAATCTGTGTACTTCCATTGATAAAAAGCAAAATGAGTTGGGCAGGACCTGCTCCTATCCCCTGGGTCTTTGTTCTTGAAAACGTTTTAAGTCATAGTTCACATACCACTGACAGTGTGGCCACATGTAATCTGTCAATGTGTTTATTTTGTTCATGAGGACATTGTGTAGGTTTAAGTTGTGCACACTCAAGCCACGGCTGGTCTGCTACAGAGATTATAATTATATAATATAAATATATTATAAAATTGAAGGGGACACTGGAGTATTTTGGTTGAGTTGTTTTGGGGCTTTTCTAGTAAGTGCAGTTATGTGAGCAAGGTCTGAGAATTATTTTTTTTCTGCTGGAATGACCTTGCTGTAGCACTTGACCTTGCAGTCAAGCCAAGGTAGGTTCATCTTTTGGCTGCTGGGTCCAGAAGAGCCTCAGCAGATGCTCTGGGTCCTGTCTGGAGAAATTCCCAGAACTCTGAATGGCAGCCATCAGGGTCAGCAGAAACCCATCATACTTGAAGTGGTTTCAAGGACTACAGGAAGCATGATAAAAAATTGAGAGATCATTCAAGGATTGTTTAGATGTAGAGAATTCCTTCTGGTTAAGCAAATATCCTGCTGAGTTTCTCCTGGAAAAGAATTTGATGTGCAAGGCTGTATTTTTTTCCAGATTATGAGGGATGAGATGCAAGAGAGAGAAACTTCTATTTCTACAAACTTAGAAAGCATATGGGTCTCAAACTCTTTTCCCATTTGGAAAGCTTGCTGTGAAGAAAAGGAAATGGATTTTTATAAGCAATATATAATTCAAGTATTTGGCTAATTCTGCTACAAAGGTTTTAGGTCAAAGTCTGATTCATTGATGCAGAGCTAGAATGTCAGGGATTAGGATAGGAAGTAGACTCTGAAGTTAGGAAAATTCTCTGGTTTCTTGTCCACTAACCAATTTTTTTCCTACCCATCTAATGTGTACTTGACCTATGTTTCTAATTTAAGTGGTGTAGAGAAACTTCATACACACCTTCTCTCGCTCTTTTTCTGCCTATTGTCATCAGTTCTGCAATGGGTGTGTATGATTTTTCTCTTTTGGGAAGGGATCCTGATCTTTCCATATTTGGGGAAGTTTCTGGACATGACGTTGTACAGATGCTCTGAATTTATACACTTATTCCACTGGGTTAGAGAATAGTAAATGGGTGGTTTATTATTCTTATTACTCATTAAAACTATTTGTTAAAATAGTACCCTGTTCACAATAGGATGTTCTGCTGTAACACAGGCATTGGAGGAAGCTGTAGCAGCCACTTTCCTTTTATTGCTACATGTATGTGTGTTCCGTTCAGGATTCTTACAGGGATCACTTTGGGGATCCATCTGAAAACCTTTTTTCTTTTCGCTGTAAGGTCAGTCTCCCTCTGTCCATCCTTGCAATCTCCCCATTGTGTGTGTCCTGTCAGCTCCTGCTGTTCATCGCCCTGCTCTCTCCCAGCCTCCAAAACCTTCCCTTTTTCCCTTGTCGGTACTAGCATTGCTAGGTCTTGGAGACCTGGCAGTCATCAATCTAACATCACTTTCAATATGCACTAATACCACAAATGGTGGTTGTGAGTGCTTTTCCTAGCTGTGTTCATAAAGCAGCTACAAAAAGAGACTATCAGAGGAGGCAGGTCTGTCACTGTTACTGTGGAGCTGTGATGGATTTACTACTTTCATGAATGCAGCAGACGGCATTGCCAAACCCAGTGGTTTATCTGGGCCACCCATGTGCTATGCAAAAAATAGCTCATCCTCAGAGAAAAGAATGAGGTGTGTTTTTTCCCCTAAATTTCCAGTAATTACTTTGGGAATAATTATGTTGCTCAAAAGCAAGAGAGATGCTTTTTGGGTTCTCAAAAAATGGAGATAAGAACACAGGGAGGTTAAATGTGACATGTCCTCTGTCTGACTGTGGGGCTGGCCAGTGAGGGCAGGCAGGCGGCAGCAGGGCTGCAGCCCTGCCCCTGCTCTGGAGGGGGAGAGCGCATTGGTGACAGGCCAGTTCACCTTGGACACAGTTGTTAGTCAGGTCAGTGGTTCCCAGTAAATTAAGAGCATCTTGGGAGATCAGTGAATAGGGGGAAATGAGGGGCTTAGCAGTGCAGGCGACCTATCGTTTTTCTCCCCTTTTTTACCATGTAATTCATGCTTTGCTCTGTAAAGCATTGTGATATAGTTTGTATACATTATGTAAAATAAATTGTATTCTATTATATTGAAGAAACATGAATATAAAATAAAGTGAAAGGATGGAGTCAAGTAGCTGTGTGGTAAATGGACCCCCAGTCCCTGGTTGCACTGGTTGTCCCATTCACCAAGGCTGTAAAGTCTCTGGGACAAGGACTGTGGTGGCAGGTCTCTGCCATGCCCAGAATGATTTCACATGAAGATATGATGTTAAATACACTCTGTCCTGGATGAAAAAAGGGAACACAAACCAACTTGCTCACCAGTAAAGCCTGTTTCCAATCTCTAACGCTTTCCTGCCGTTCATGTTGCTGTGCAGCTCTTGTGTCTCAGGAGTTTTAGCAAACAATTTTTAACCATGCTTCCTTTTTTTGAGGCTGGAAAAGCTCTGTTATTGCTCCAGGCACAACAGGTAGGTGGGGCCTTGACAGGTAGTACATGTTGGTAATGGGACAGCATATGGCAATTTGTAATCTAGCGAAAGGAAAACCCCAAATCTCCAGGGCTTTTATTGGAGGGAGGCTGGGAGGGATGTGCGGATGGCTACAAGCACTTCAGATAGGCATCTTGCTATTGCAGATGGTGGAATCTTCCAAAAAATGCCAAGATGAATCTTTTATGGGAGCAAAGACGTTGTTGTGAGTAGCCTGACACCAGGGTGAGACCCTGCTTCTGCATTTCATCCCTGCAACATGAATTGCAGCCCAAACACACATCACCTAGCATGTGTTGCAGGAGACCCAGCTTCCAAGGGCAGCTGGGAGGAAGAGGCTTAAATCCCAGTGGCTCCTGAGCACAGCTGCTGGATCAGAAGAGTCAGACATTTGGATCTGCAAGGCTACCAAGGAGGTTGGTGTAGGGGGGCTGCTGGCACAAATCCTTCTGCTCTGTGGGAATTTCCCCCTTGAGTGACTGCAGTGCTTTTTGACCAGAAGATTACTGGAAGGGGGCTGTGGAAAGGGCCAGAGTGATGGGTATTAGTTCAGTAGTCTCTAAGCAAACATGCAGCTGGTGAGTCACCAGCACCCCTTCCTGCACACTGACACCGTGCTTGGAGCTCTCCCAACACCGGGTGATCTGGCTAGCCCTGCAAAGGCTGGGAACTTGCAGGACCAGATCACCACATGCTGTGACTGCAGGCTGTTACTGCTATAAAATAAAAAGTAACCTAGATTAATTACACCATACATGTTATTCATCTATAATCCTGCTTCTTGGCCCCTTTCTCTCACAGTACAACTCCCCGTTGGTTTCTGTTCCTCTCTTAAGGTGTCCTTGACTCCCTTTTGGTTTCTCCATTTCCTCCCAGGGGTGGGAAGAACAGGCCTGCTGCTGGTAGCAGTGTGCTGCTTCTCTCTGTTCTGGTGGGGCAGACCTGTATCTGTAGAGTCATAAGTAGGTAGTCAGAGCTGTCATTTGGCTTTGATGGGTCACCAGCTGCAGCAATGGCGTGAGGTGCCACAGCACAGCAGAATGGGTGACTGAAAGTCCTCCTGGTGTCTGACATCAAAAGCGATGATCCTATGCAGGATGATGATGAATGCAAGATGTGTCTGCTTCCATGGTTCTACAAGAATTTGCTGCTACATCCTACAGAAATAGATTCAAAGTCTATTTTAAAAAAACTCAATCAAGCAGCTGGTTGGTCCTGACTGCAGTGCTTTGGGGTGAGCCAGCACTTTGCTGCAGGGGCTGGGAGGGAGAGCTGAAGTAAAATGTCAGAATCTCTCATACCTAATTGTTTCACACCAGCTGTGCTGCCCCATGGCCAGGGAAAAGAAGCCCCAAGTGCATGTCCGGAGCTGGAGGGCTGGGGGCACCCCAGGTAACCCCCCCAGATCAACCCACAGCAGCCATGACTGAGCATCACCTGCCTGTGCAGTAGCAGCAAGCTGCTGCCTGTCCTTCTCAGAGCAATGCTCAGCTCTGGCTAATTTATTGTTACAATAGGTACAAGCAAATGAAAAGCTGTCAGCTCAACAGATAAGTGAGTAGGATATGGTCTGGTTACCATCTGGAGCCTATGGTAATGTTTTCAATGACTTGAGTGGGAGAAGCACCAAGACCCCAATCTCCTGAGATGATGAAGAGCCAAGTTTTGCTAAAGACGGACAAAATAAGCTGTATTTTTGTTTAGCTGAGTTGTTTCAGGCAAGATTTTGAAAGAAGTTTTGTACCTCACAGAGGATTGTTGCACTTTAATGTGATGCCAGTGGGATCAGGGGATGTACTGGTGGGGTTCCAGGGTGAAGTTCTAGAGGTCCCCAGCCCACTCAGGAAAGTGGTGGGTTATGGATATCATCCATGTATTTTTCAAAACGTTCTGAACTATTTTCTGTTGTGGTCACTTCCAGCAGGTGTTTTTAAATGTGGTGACCATTCTTTTTCCAATCCTTGTTTTTCTCTACTCTTCACTTGTTTTAATGTTGCTGTCCCAAGGAGTGGACCAGGAGAGTTGGATCAGTAGGCTGGATCTTTTTTTCCTTTTATTTTTCTGATCCTTTTTAAATGACGTGTTTATAAGTATAGACCTTATTTTCAAAACAGACTGCATAGGCTTGGAGACTTCTAGCATCCATAACTGTGTCCCTGCAAAAGCAGTGGTTGGCGCAGAGGACTTTGTTCTCGGGGTACATATAGGAGAGGCTTGTGACCACCGCACGGCCATAAACAGCTGGTTTTAGCCACTCACTTTAGCCTGGTGTCCCCACACAAGCTGGGCCTTATCTTGAGCAGTCACTTGACTTGAAATTGGTGAAAATGCTGAACCTCTGGGGAGGGAAAGACCCCCTTGGAAGAGGCACCCAGGAACCTCATTAGCAGGGAAGGGGACGCAATAGAAAAGGAGCTGGCAGCATTGATGGTAGTTGGGGTGGTGAGGGCAAACATGGGGCAGCCACATGGGTCTGGGTACCTCAGTATGAACCAGTGCTGGGGATGTTCCCTGGCACCAGTAGCAGAGGAGGTCTCCACTTCTGATCCCTTCGTGGGGTCAAGTTCTTCCACCAACTCTGTCATTCCCAGCCCTGCTTTTCCTTGAGAAAACATGCAATACCTTAAATGGTTTAAATACTGTAATTTTGAGGAATCTGCATGTTATTTTGGTGAAACAGATCTTGACAGCACCCAAACCTCTTCGCCCTGCGCCTGCTCCCCAACAAGCACCAGCCTTGCCTGTACATGCCAGGAGGTTGCAGATATGCCTGGCAGTTACCGGTAAAAGTAACAACATGCAGGTATGTTTTTAGTGGCACTTTGTGGACTGCTTTAAATTGCTTTAAATTATAGCAAGGGGTCAGCTACATTTAAATGGACTCAGAGGTGAGACCAAAGAAATGAGGCTTAAAATTCAAAGCAGGACAATCTGCCCAGCTATGGTGTAACTGTCTGAGTAACTTGCTGGCATCAAGCCATTACCCTGGCTTTTGGGAGATACTTTAAAAGCCCCTCACGTGGGTTGTTCAAATGGTGTGCATATGGGGGAAAAGAAAATAATACTTAATTGAAGTGCTGCACATATATATATGTTTTTAGGATAAACAAAATAAATTGGGCAAATACTTATTTCTGCCTTATTGCTACAAAGCAAACTTTCCCACAGCTTTTGACAGAGATAATCTGGGTTTTTTTAGCTATGATGGTGAATTTGTAGTGACAACTTTTCAGTTTGAATGTTTCAGGATTTCCTGGTTGGTTCTAATGCAATTAGTTTGATGACCAGTGAGGTTTTCAGACCAACTTGAAAGGTCTTAGAAGCTTGGGAAGAACCTGTCTCTCTGTTACTCCTCTCTCACTGGGATTATTTTCTACAACTTTCTAGCACTTGAATCAAATTATTTGGAAATCAAAGAAAACTTCACCTTAGAAGTATTTCATACCTTTACCCCTTCTGAGAAGTGTTTCTTTAAGTTTAGAAAAATGGTTTTTTTCCATATATAAAAAAAAAAAGAAAAAGGAAAATGTAGGGCTGTAATAAGAATTAAAACCTTGATATAACCTTTTTAATGCAGAAGTGCTTTTTTAACAAAAAAGATGGATGCTTTAGATGGTCAAAGGCAAGATCTGAAAACAGAGACTGAGAAGTATTCATGCACTTCTGATTGACAGGAAAAGGAGATATCAGATTGAGAACCTCTGGATGTTTCTCTTTCATTTATAAATATAGGAGGTGGCTTAAGAAATTAAGAAAATATTCCCCTAGTGTTATTTGCTCAGATTTCATTGTTCCATTCATATAATTTATATTTTTGTACACTTTTTTTTATATGATGATATGGAAATCTCAGACTAGCTTTGGAGTGTGCATGCCAGCAGATCACCACCCTACTGCCTGTCTCTGTACCCCAGCCAATGGCAACTTTTTGCAGATCGGAACAGCCCCTCAGAGCTCCCATTCACCCCAGAAAACACCAGCAAACCCAGGTAACCATAAAACAATAGTGTGCTTGGACCTAACACACCCTGGGCAAGGTCCAAATCAGCTGGGACTGCACCTCCTTGAACTGTTTCCCTGAATGCCCACAGCCCACCGGGGTCCTCCTCATGGGGAGATGAAAAGTAGGAGACTTTGCTTAAGCTCACAGGAGATGCACATGGAGGTAACTCAATCTATCTGTTTTCAGCTAAGAAATCAACATAAGTTAGCAAGGGCTGAGGTCGGGGTGGCCCAGGTGCTGGAGCTGCCTGGTGTCGATGTAAGGTGGAGGACAGAGGGCTGCAGGGTGCCTGGTTTGGCTCCACGCTGCCACCCTGGCACCTTCTTTGGCCACTGGCACCTCTATCCCTCACCTGATCACTATTTATGTCCTCGGTTAATTTGTCACCTTATAATAAGCAAATTCAAGCATCATAGTGGCAGAACCCAGTAAGGACTGAGAAGAGTGGGTTTGATACAAGCTGAGAAGCCTGTAAATGAAAAAAAAAAAAAACAAACTGGTTTTAGCTTTCTGTGAAAGTGAAGCTTTCTGAGTTCAAGCAACTACACAACCAAACTGTCCAAGTTTAGCAAACAGATTAGCTAAAGGTAAGTATGTTTAGCAGCACCTTTTCTTTCACACCGTGGAAAGTGGAAACAAGCTCTGCGTCCGATGCAATCTCCATACAGATGGGTTTGAAATGCTGGCTCCATTCTGAAACATCATTACTTTTACAGTGGACTTTAAAAAAGTGTATTATTGTTGCTAATATTATGTGTATGTATTTTAAGAGTAATTTCCCTGGACTCCAATAAAACATTCTAACAGACTTTTGTTCTCTAAACAACTTTAACCTATGTTTTGCCTTTTAGGGAGTACTTTTGAGCCCCAGGCAACACAGAAGAAAAATTGCTGGCTAAGTAACACCAGATGCAGGAGAGACTGCTGGCCACTAGAGAGCTCCCAGATGAGAAGACTTTCAGGCTGAAATACAAATATGTTTTGTAATGGAAGCAGAAACCTTCTTTTACTTTAGGACACAGGGACCAGTCAGGAAACACAGGTTTCTTGCTTGTGCTGCAGCAAGAGACATCATTATCCATAATTACATTTTTCATACTTGAAATAAAAAGCCCCAGAGCTGCCCTCCCTACAGAGCAAGGTTTGAAAAATTATCTTAAATGTTGTGCCTTTTAAGTCAGGTGACATAGTGGGGCTGATTTCATGTATGAGTGAAAAGCTGCTGCAGCCCTTCGATAATGGTATCTGCATGGGGATTACATGTCAGATGTCCACTCATGCACTGTCAACAGTAAAGCCCCAGGGATGCTGTGAAACACCTGGAGTTACAGCCGTGCACTGCTCTGGGGACAAAGGGCAGGGAGGCTCCTCTTGCCTCCCTCTCTCTTGCTTGGGCTCTCTTTCAGAGAGGCTCCTATTACTGGGGACAACAGTCCCAGTTTTGTAGCTTGGGGCATCTGGAGGCTCAAGGGGTCTGCACCGATGGTCCTTTGGGAATCACCTGGGCAGGAAGAGGTGCTGATGAGTGCGTCCGCTCTAGAGGGGCTGGCATAGGTTCATGTTTCTGTTAGGCTAAAATGCACTGGCTTCATTCAAGGGTCTAGGCAAAGCCTAGCAAAGCCTCCAGAGAGCTTGCAAGTGAAGCCCAGACACAGGGTGTGGAGTGGGATGTGCCAACATTGGAGCCATGAGTTGCAGGAGCGTTGTGTTCGTTGTTTGCTCTGTGCGCTTTATTGCCGGTAATGATGACCTGTATGGATTCCTGCAGCTGTGTGGGCTGATGCACTGGAAAGGATGTGGAAGTTAAGTGGGGTGGGCAGCAGTGAGTGCTGGTGTGCCCAGGGCCAGCATGCACAGTGCCTGTGGGGCACTGCAACACCCCAGGACACATCAGTTCTATGAGAAAACCTCCACTGCAGCTTGGCCCTGCCGCCTTCTTGATGGCCTCATGAAATGTCCCTGCCCTGTGTGGTCTTCTCTGTGATGATGCACAGTATGTCTACCAGGCACATCATCCCGTGGAGGAGGTGGGTAAAGGTCTGTGCCTGTCCTTTTTCTCTCACTGCTGCCAGAGCCAGGCAACAGGGTAGCACACATGTGACAGCAACTCCAAGAGCAGGGTTTCATACCAAGCTATGATTTCATGCCTAACACACAGTCTTGGAAGAAACCTTTGCCAGGGACAAACTTAGCTTAGTTTCCTAATGGGCAAGAGCCTAAAAAATCCCATCTGCCAACTCTGAACAGTCTGCACAGGGTACATGTGATGGTTAAAGGTGAGAGCCAGTATGCAGCAGTTGAGAGGGGGCAGAATGCAATTCCATCACTCAATAGCAGTACAGCAGAGAAGTGCAAGAGGCATATAGAGATCAGGGATGACATCATCACATATCCATTTTATGGATCTTGCTGGAAATAGCAGTATTTTGAGTTCCTGGTGACTGGCCCTTCCATGTTCTGCGCGTTGTGGTAGTACCATGTGCAGGGTCCGGTGCACTGGAACCTGGAAACCTGCAAGAGCCAAATAGATGCATATTCTTCCTTCTGCTCTTGGATGAGCAAACTTCCTTTCATCTTGAGCTGGACCACCAGACGCTGTCTCCAGGAATCCCTCTCTGATTAACGTAAGNGGGAACTGGTACAGCCAGGCTAAGTCTGGCTGGGGGCTCCTGGCAGCAGGACTGAGGCTGGGACATAGGGTAACCTCCCAGTGCATCCTCACAGACCTGGGTTTCTCCTCTCCAAGAAGCCATTTCCACCCCCTACAATTTCCCAGGGGCTTGGTGAGAAAGTAAAAAAAGTGCTGTCAAAGGTTTTCCCCTTCGCTTCCCAAGTGTAAGCCCTCAGGGTCTCCAGCAGGGATTTGGCAGCCACAGGAATGTGTGGGAATATGGGAGGCTTTGGGACAGAGAAAGCTCTTGCCTCTTAAGAGGTCTTCTCTGCAGCAAATTCACCCCCAAGTCTCAGAGCAAAACCACCTACACCAGCCCCCACATCTTGCTTTTGCTCAGGTAGGCATCCTCCTTTTTGTCAGCCTGGTGCAAGGGTGCATCCCCAGCAAGGGACAAGAGCAGCTGACCCTCACAATATTTCATCTTCCAGGACATGAAGGAGTTAAACTTTTCAGATGGAAAATGAACTGAAGATCAAACCAGCAGACTGGTGACCTCCTGCTGCTGGGACAGCAGCAGCTCCCCAGCCCAAGCCTGGCAGTTTCATCCATCGGCTGGTGGGGAAGGCAGGGAGCAGCAGCTGGTAGGTGTGAGGGGTAGTGTGGTTGGGCATCATGCAGGACCTGTCCTTGGCTCTGGCAGGACCCCCAGGCTGGGGCTGGAGATGGATGGCAGGGTGGGGTGGTCTGTGGGTTGGAGGGAGCGCTGGGAGGGTTGCCCCTGAACTGCTTTCAGAAAAGGGATTGCTTAAAGCGAGCTTGTCCTAACAGCGCCTGGGGAAGTGTGATTTCTTACCTTTTGGGACACACAGCTGGTGGATCCTGAGGCTTCAGGAAGAGCAGGGGTTTGTAATTGAGCTCCCTGTATAAAGCAAGGGAGGATCTTGTGAATTTATTTCTCCCTGATGAGGAAGGAATGGTGGCCATATTCTTTAATCCTGTTCTCTCAGCTATTTAACAATAAATGCAAAAAGTATAGGATGTCAATTTATAGTTTCTAAACAATGAAAGGTCTTCTCTCTTTTGTTTTGTTTTTTCCTTGAGCTAAAAACATCGTGGTCTGATTCTAAGTAATATCAGACATAGCCTGTTGTGTGAAGTCTGTGTTGTCTCCATGGCTCTTTGGTTTATTGAATGAAAGCAAACACTCCCTAGTTAAAAGATACCGTGTCAGTAATGTGGATGTTTATGTTGCAGTAATGAAGTGGTGTAGTCTTACCTAAGGATTTGCATAAACATTTATCATGTCATTTACATTGCAATTACTATGACTTTACATCATAGTAATAATTGCTCTTGTTCAGAAATCAAAGCTGATCAAAAGTCATGATGATTTCTATAGGAGAAAAAAGGATTACACTCAGTTCAATGTAAAACAAATAGAATCATATCCCTATAAAATTAAAACTAAAATAGTGTCTCACTTCACTCACCCCGAGGATATCCTCAACCCTTATGGTGTTATATGTTTTCCCTCAGAAAGAAACCAGAAAATATATTTCCCTAAAAACCTTAAAGTCTTTTGTTAATTGAAATGACCTTGGGATGGTGTCTGACAGAGGTTGCCAGGCATTCGGCTGCTAAGCAGTAGTTTCTGACCAGGCAGATGGAATTGTAATCACTGTACTTCAGAGTCGGGAAAGCTCAAATTGCTCTTTACTGGCCTCCCGATGGCTACAACCCAATTCCCATAAGGTACTTTCTGGCCAGAGATGAGGCTCTTGATTTCAGAAATGCAGATCTGGTAACTGTGCTTGACTTACTCTTCTGTATCATAGAGAACAAGTCAATGTTATTCTTTGAAAGCATAAACTCCTCCAAATGCTAATACATGGGGAAAAAGAAAACAGCAATTTTTATTATCTTCTTAACACCAGCCAGCATGAATGTGCTTTGAAGTGAGCACAGCCTGCAAGTGCTCCTGCCTTGTCCCTAACACCTTTCCTAGGGGCTGCTGGCACAGAGAGAGATCTCTCTGCCTGTCGGCCAAAAAACCAAACAAGGGAAACAATAATCTGAGTTGGGGGAAAGGAGACTGAGATATGTTAGGAGAAGAGCTCTGAAAAGTCATTGGTAGCAGTGCAGTGGGGAGCCCTGCTCATGAGGGCACCCCAGAGATGGTGAGGCCAGCAGGGGTTTGTGGGCATCTCCTGGGGCCAGGCAGCATCTATGTAGGTAACATTGGATGGGCCCCTGGTGCATTGTTTCTTAGGTCAGCTGGGAAGGGCTCCTGGGCTGCTATGATTTTTGCAATGCATCTTGTTGGCCTTCCCGTGATGGTGGGGTTTGCCCTGTGGACACCTCCGCCTGCTCCTTGTTGTCTGTAACTGGAGTCACGGGGAGGGGGGGAAAATGCCTGTAGGCAGCCGGTAATGCGTTCAAGAGGAGCAGAACCTGCCCAGACCGGTGGGGTTTATTCAGCAAGGACTTGATGCTACTCTCATTCAAGTGGATAATAAAACTCCCACTGATGTTTTTCATTTATTTATGTCCTTCTATGGATTCTCGATTACTGCTGCAACTGTGCCCGGAGAGCACGAGGGTGCACAGGGCTGCAGCGCAGAGGAGTCTGCTGTATCCTGTTTTTGTAAAGGGCTTTTCCTCTTAGCAGTTGTAGTGAAAACAAACATGTGGGAGAACAATGGGATTTTTTTTTTCTGTTTTCCTCTACATTTTAAAATACAAAAAAAAAAGAGCGCCTATTAAAATTAAATAAAGCATGTTAACAAAAAAGGGATACTCATATGTTAATGAGGGAAATAAGCATAATTATGTGAACATGCAATCCCAAGCACAAAGGCCATTTGCCTTCCTGGTCTCTGCCTGCAATTTTGCAGTTGAAAGCCTATTCATTAGATACCTTTTGAAAACAGGGCACTGGTAAAGCGGAACAATGCCTGTGCCACTAAGCAATTGTCGGTAATAAAGGCGGGTCGGCTTCACACCCCAGAGAAACACCCTTTTGCACTGCTTCGGACTTCGCAGTCTTCTGAGTCATCATCTCAGCAGGGAGCAAAGGGCAGTCTACAGAAAGGATTTACTTTCTTCGGATAAACCTGGAGGTATTTAATTAATTGTGCATAAAATATTTCACAATAAGCAAATAAGACTAATTGTAGATGCTGTAAAAATGGAAGTAATAGTAAGATATTAATTCTTTCTAGCAGTAAAACTTGGGGTCACTGTTCATAGGACAAACTATCTCCAAGGAAACGGAGACTGTGAAATTAGTGATGAGATACAATGTAGTCAGTGGGACAAGCATCTTACATTGTTCGTATTGAGCTTACCTGTGGTTTAGAGAAACATCTGTGGTTATTTTTTCAATATGAGAGGTGGAGTATCTACTGTAGATAGGAGTACAGTTAATTGTTCACAAGGTCAAGCTGCTCCTGTTTGAAAATGTATTTCCCTCATGCGTGGCTGCTTAGCTGCAGCTTTCTGCCAGGGAGTCCTTTTCCCTCTGGGAAGGGAGGACCCCTCGCCTCTGACATTGCTCTTCCCCATGTAGGTGCTGCAGCCCATGATCACATCTGGCCTCGACCTATCTCAGCAGCATATTGGGCTCCTGAAGCCCTCCGCTACAAGGTGGGTTTCCCGTGCTGTAGCAACTCTTCCTTCTCTCATTGTCTTTTCTGAGTGGCAAATACCATACCTTGACGCAGACTTCTGATATGTTTATATTCTGGTATGTTTATATGGGATGAGATTATTCATGGCACTAACAAAGTCCAATATTATTCTGACAGAGGAATATATATATAGGATTTATATGTTACTTTTAAAAAGAGACCACATCCAGGGGTCTCCAGATATTACAGACTCGTGTTTGCTTTGTGTTTGGCTGTCACCAGTTTATTAAATAATGGCTGCTCCTCACTGCTGCCTCACGTGTAGCTGTGTGTGGGGAGACCTTCCTAGACCCATCCTTAAATGGGGCAGGTGAGAAAGGCTGAAGACATATTGGTGGGACCAGATTTCAGCCCAGCATATTTTGTTTCTGTTGAGATTGAAGTGCTTAATGAAATTGATATGGGTTTGAAGGGATTATTTTAAGGGTAGGAGAAAGGAATAAGGTGCTGTACTGTCAATGTCAATACTGCATTCAGCATTATTTGGGGTGTCACATTTTGGATTTATTTTGAAACAATGTATGCTTTCAAGATTTGGTTTGCTTTTATTTTGTTCCAAAGCATAATAGAAAGTAAAAAAAAAAAAAGTTCTGAAGTGCCTGAAACCGAGGGGAGCGTTTTTTTGCCATTATCCTCCTGAGAACCATATGCACGGGTGGTTTTGGCTGACTCACAGCGATGCTAAATTTAAAAATCCTTTCAAAACAGGGCTCAATCTTTCTTATAGCTCTTTTCATAAAAAGCTGAATGTTGAAGTGATAATGTTTGGAACAAAGAGCACTTAGTGTAAACGTTTTGTTTGTACTAAATAAATTACACTTGGTCTTACAGTCACGTTATTGGTGACAGCTCATACAGCCTGCACCCTTCCCCTGTAATGCACCAGAACGAAGCAAATATACATTGTTGGGAAAAATTCCTTCTCTTTTGTCAAAGAGCCCAACCGCTGTCAGCAAACATATTGTGGGAATATGAATCTGGAAACAAACAGATCATTAGAGGGTGAGTTAAGGTTTCGTGATTTAATTCTAAACATGCTGAGTGAGGGAACCAGAGATGTGCAATGCCAGGAACACTGCACACCAGAAGGGGCTTTTTTCTTTAATGAAAGCTGGTATTTTTATTGAATACAAAGTACTTTGGGTGACAAAGATGGTTACGTATGGAAAATATGAAGTTCCGTTTGTTCTTGAGAATTAGAGAGATCACTTGATTGGAAGTAACATCGTGCCAATGAAAGTTTTACATTCTTTCCTTCATGGAAATTACTCATCCATTTACAGAACTTTATTAACAATGTATTATAATTTTCCATTGTGAAAAGGAGAATGTGTATGGAGAGCCTCTGCTTGCACAGAAAATTGTGACCTGGGCTTGTGTAGTCATATCTCTGGTTGGATTACCTCTATGCTTTGTCCTGTTCCAACTACAACAGAGTCGAGAAAATAAAATGACTTCCCCATTCTGAGCATCCTTGTTGGGAAGAGCCTGTGCTGGGGTCACAGTGCTGCCCAGCTCATTCCAACTGCTGGAGCTGTTTGGGATGAGGACCATCAGGAAGCCAGGGAGTCACAGGATCTCTTTGAAGGTCTCCTGAGAGGACCTGGCAATCATTTGCAGAATCCTGAGAGAGCCCTGCTGTTCCCAGCATCTTAGAGAAATGCAGTCTGAGGTGGTGGGGGTTGGGAGTGTCCCAGGGGGAGGGAGCCAGAACCCCTCCCCCAGGATTAGATGCTGCATCCCCTGGGGTGGACCAAGCACTTGTGACCAGGAGTAAAACTTAGATTGGGCTTGGGCATTTTCTGGGCTTTCATTCTGCTGTTTCATCTCAAAGGTGTCCCCCCTCCATGTCTAAATACATCACTGTATAACAGATATCCTGACCTGCCCCAGCCCCTGCTCTGCAGGGACAATCACAGGCAGCCCATGTCCTTGTGTATTTTGGCAGGTGTGGATCTTTGCTTTCTCAGAGAAAAGCTGCTTTGGTGTCTCCCCTTCCTGTAGCCAGACAGCTACTGTCTTGGCCCTATCACTATTCTAATGTCAGCCTGAGCTGCTCCATCACACTGAAAAGGAGAAAATTAGAGCAAGGGAGCAGCAGGACATCTCCACCTTGGATTGCACCACTGCGAGCCCATGAGAACTTAGAAGTTTTCAAAGGCTGCTCCTCTGTCCAGCACCTATCCCTGAAGTGCTTTCTTCAGGCAATAGCAGCTCTGGACCCCTCTGCCATTAATGGTCTCCTGCATGGTGCCACAGTAATGAAAACTGAAAATCTCCTGAGATGGCCAACCTTGTCCACTTGCCATTTCTCCTCCAGTGCTGCCCAAGCACATTCTGGTTTTCCTTAAAATCCAAGGATGCTTTTATTGAAGCAAATGCTGCTGCAAAGCTGGCTGCAGCCCCATGAGCTGCATGAGGCCAGAGAGACCCTCCCTGGGGGCACATTGGAGCTCAGACTTGGAGGTGGCTTTGGCTGTCTGCATTGCTCATGGTCTCTTTGCTGCCACATGCCAGAGTCTTTCACTATGGCAGGAGTGCATCTTCTCTCACCTGGCCCTTCCCCTGTTCTGTCTGCAGCAATGTCAGGCTTACGATTATTTCAATACTGAGTTTTATATGCTGTTAGTTTTATAGTGTGGCACAGGTTGATGAATAATTTCTTCTACTTCTTGTATTCTCACAACACTGGATCAAATTGTTATAAACATACTAATGCCCCCCAAAACAAACAAACCAACCAACCAACCAAAAAAACCCACAAAACCAAAACAAAAGCAGCCAGCTCTATCAATCCAGTCCAGCACTCAGGATAGTGGTTATGGGGGATGCACAGGATGCACTGATGCTCATAGAAGGGTGAAGGAGCAGTTCTTTGCTGCTCTTCTTTTCTAGGAGAGAGTGCTGATGCAGGACCAGACTGCAAGAGCATGGGAGATGTTGGGCTGTATCTAGAAGATACCAGACAGTATTTTCAGAAAGTCTGCCGGTTGGGATCTGAGGCTGCATTCAGAAGTGGTAATGGCTGGGATAATATATTGTTTATTGCAAACAGGCATCTGCAGTGGTCTCAAAGGTCTGGATGTTTGACCACCCTGCTATAAGCATTAAAATCCCTGTTTAGAGTTTCAACCCCAAATTCAGCATCCAAAGCCAAACAGTGATGATATCACATTCACTTTTCATTTCTACATGGGCACCGTGCCTGTGCAGTTATTACACAGCTGATTCTGATTTTCATATAGTTCATTGTTTACTTATGACTTACTATAAAGTTGAGCTTGTCTTATTTATGAGGAGCCATGAAGGTATGGGATTTCATCCACTGGGTGATGACTCATTCACTGGGTTGGACTCTTTAGCTCCTAATACGTGACGTATTTTGGACTATTGGATGAACAGAATTTCTACATGCGCCCAAATCAAATGCAGTGAATGGAAATAATTAGTTATTTGTTTTTAAAATCATGTTTGTAGCTGGGTTTGTGCTGCTTCAGCTCCCAGCTTGTTCCACCAATGCGCACCAGCGCAGGATGAGTGGCTGCATGGCTACAGTTAAGGGATGATGAACAGTTTTTCAGGGTCAGATGGCTAAACATGTCAGGGGAGACTTTGTTTTGTTTCTGTTGCACAAGAAAAAGCTCTGCAGCACTGGAACATTCAATACTTTCTATGAACTTTAATGACTGCAACATTTCTGCTGCAAAGTATTTGAGCAACTAATTTGTAAAATCACTCATAAAAATCTCATGTTCTTTCTGTAATAATAAAGCTCTTCAGCTGGAAAAAAGAAATACAAATGTTCAGAAAGAGCAGCTCAGCAGGAGAGTACTTTAGCTGCTTTTGTCTTGGGCATGCTTTCCCCTCCCATGGGTGCGTCATGCCCAGTGAGTTCAGCAGGAAGGATTCAGGCACAGTCAGAACTATCGCCCCCAGTACCAGTCATCTACGTCAGGAAAATGAAAGGTTTCTAAAAACCTTTTCCCCCTCCTCCTGGCCACAGGTCTTATGGATGGGACAGGTACCATGGGAAATGTCAGAGTAACTTTGTCACTGCGAGCAGTTGTTATGGCTTACAAATTTTCACAGCCAGGAGCCCTGCCAGCAGCAATGTATGCCTCCATTTCAGCAGTAACGATGCTCCCCAGAGCTTTTGACTGGCGGATGGCTGGGAGGCAGCGGCAGGGCGTGTGGGGGACTCACCATGACATAACCACATTCCTGCGGCATTAGAAGATATTCCCAGGCCTCCGCAGGGGCAGCACATCCCCTTCCCTGCTTCCCACCCAGCCACACTGGTTCTTGAGGCTCAGGGAGAGCACGTGAATCCTTCACCCATGCCGGATGATTTCCCCCGCTGTGGGTTTGCAGGGATTTTAATCAAATTAAAATAATAACTTGTATTGCTGAGGTTTGTCCTGTGTTGGGAGTGGGAGAGCTGGCTGGTGGCTGAGCAGGGTGAGGAGTGGCCATAAGGGCAGGTTTGCTGTCAGCTGTAGCAGTGCCAGCCGGGGCCCCACAGGGAGCATCCCACCACCCCAGGCATGGCAGCAAGGCCACTGGCCTGTCCAGGCTGGCAATGGTGGGTGTTGCAGGAGGGGTTCGCCCACCCTAGACATGCACACAGGACATGGGAGCCAGGCCGCCCCTTCCCACTGCTGGCTCTGCTCTGGGGGCACCCCCTGAGCTCTGGCACCTCATCAGTCCCTGGCTCACCTGGTGTCTGCAGGCTCAGTCCTGCATGGGGCACCCCCTTGTCATGGACATTGTCTCACCATGTCCCACCTGGTTGTCCCACCTGCACTGTGATGCGTGTCTTCTTCTCGAACCCTCAGATCACCTACAAGCTTTTATCCAGCCAGCCTTGGGTTGAAGTACCCTCTGCAAAAACCTCTGGAGCAATATCCCTGTGTCTGTTTTATTATTTACTGTATTCCTTCTTCCTCCAAAGCCAGTAGTTAAATGAACTTCATGCTAATTAGTGCTTCTAAGAGCTGTCAGAGGGGTTGGGATGTGCTGGGAAGGGAAACTGAACTGCGCTAGCTGCTGCTCTCCTGCCTTGAGCCTTCTATCCTGGAGAACAAATTATGAAGCTGTTTTCCAGTTGCACTTCACTAGTTTGAAATCACTTCATCAAGCCCTGACTTCTCTGTTGGAAACTTGCTGCTGTCAAGGAACTAGGTAGAGGATTTTTGCTTTGCAGAAGGAAAATTTGTTGCTGCTATGAGAACTGTAGTAGGCCAGTGCTTCCCCAGGTGTGTCTGGCCAGGCACACCACCACTGAGGCTGGTGAAGGAGTGGGAGTAAGGTTCCTGGGAGGCCAAACCAGGCTGTCACAGGGCAAGGCATGGCTCCTCCATCTGTACCAAGCTCCCAGCCTGCAGCTGCACCATGGTACCTGTGCCAGCCAGGTACCAACACCAGTGTGTTAACAGACAGGTTTGTGTTTCTCTCACAACAGCAAAGACTCTTTCTGCAGAGGCTTCCCAGCTACTGCTCCCAGAGGGATGAAGATAAGGCAGGTGTGCAGGCATGTGTCCCTCCCACTCAGCCCTGCACTTTCAAATACTGTCATACCAGGAGCCTGCCAGCCAGCGACAGCTGGTGCCAAAAGGACAAATGTCCATGCAGAACGGAGGAAAAGGTCTGCATGCAAAGTTCAACAAAAAAGGAGATCTATCCAGAAGATATTGCTGAGTGGAAAGCAGGAGACGGTGACTTCCTCTGGGTATGCCTGGCCCTGCTGGTGTATGCTGCAACCTGGGCAGGGGGTTCTGGTCCCCAGAGGAGCTGCTGCTACCTCCCTCTCCAGGCTTGAGCCTCAGAGAGGCCAAAGGAAACAAAGGCCATAGGAGGTGCCTGGGTGGCTGCTCTGCTGTGCTTGTGCAAGCAGCCAGTGCCTCTGAGAGGGCAGCAGTGATAACCCAGGGCTCTGCAAGGCTCTCACGGCCCTGCCTGGGCACCGATGGGGTTCCTGCTGACACACCCCCACAGGGCTTCCACATATCACAACTGGCCCCAGCTGGATTGCCTCCATCCTGCTACTACCCCTGTTATCACATGGCTGTAAAGATAAAACCACTTACCTGAGGCTGCTGTATCTATGTCTCATCCTTTCCTCTCCCTTCTCTATTGCACCACCATTGCAGCAATGGGGCAGCTGGGACTAAGGCACACCACTTTCAAGAAAAGGTCTCAAGCCATGCCCCAACCCTGTTCCCCTGTTACATTTTGCTCTTGCTAGTTCCAATTAGCAATTGGTAGGGCTCCCTTTTCCCCCTCTGTCATATCAGCCTTTCTGTTGGTGTTTTAACCCATAGAGATGCCACAATGCATGCAGCTTACAAAAGCCAGGTTCCTTGCTGGGAGCACCACCAGATGGCTGATGTGAAGTGCAGTGCCAACCACTGCAGTATGGCTGAATTGCCCTTTGAAATACACTGTTCTTTGATTGAAAAGGATCTATTTTTACTTTTTAGTCCTTTTTAATTAGCATGTGGCTGGGCTCATTTTTTATATTATCTCCCATTATATCCTGACAGGTCTTTGTAAGGCATAAAAGAATGAAAAGACACCAGCTGTCTAGCTAGCTCCACCAGTAACACTTTTCAGATGCCATCTTTTCCTAATAGAGTGCCTTTTATTGCCCCCTTTTTTTTTTTTTTTCAGCTGGTGATTTTGTATCTGCTTTGCAAAATCTAGGAATAACTACTGCAAGATAAGCAGGAACACAGAAACAACGGTGTTTGCCGTGTGAGACAAGGACAGACAGAGCAGAGCATGGGTCTGCATGAATGAACTTCACAGTTTTCAGGACAAGCCCACACCCAGAAAATCTCCTGGGAGTAGGTAAGGTACAGATTGTCCCGTGGGGATGTGTGATCTGCTCAGCTTTCTTCCTTCCCTGTTTCCTTCTGTGGGGGTTTCTCTGGACCAACCCTGCAGAGCCATCCCTGGACACCCAGTCCCCCAGCTGCTGCTGGGGGCTGTGCATGCTGGCACATGGTATTCCAAGCTGCTGCCTTCCTCCACCCACCCCTGGGGTGATGTCTCCCATTGTTGTCTGGGACAGCAGCAACACCCTACCCTTTTCCTCCAGCTGGTGCTTCTTGTACCCACACATCGGCTTCTGCCTTTCCTCCTCACAGGGTGTTGCCGGGCAGAGCTGAGCCACAAAACATTGCTGTGCTGCAATAGATTAACGACAGAACTGACTAAAAGCTTTGTGGGAGGAACGGTGGACTTGAGGCTGGTAACTGCTGGCCAGGTCCAAGTGTTTTTCTTCCACCAGTTATTATTCCTAATTTTCACCCAAATCAATGTAATGCTACCCACAGAGGCCTCTGCCATTCGTTTTTGTTCTGCAACATGCTTAAAAGGTTAGCTCCCTTTGGAGCAGAGGAACACCCCCAGATATGTGGCCTCACACATACAAGCATTTATAGAGGAAGTTAAATTCTCTAATTGCTTGGCTGGATCAAGACCAGTCTGCCAGCACCACACTGGGCTGAGCAGCAGAACAATGCACAGCCCTTGTGTCCTTACACACCAGCCAAGGCTTATCAGGCCACATAGGGGCTAATAAAGTAGTTTTCAAAATGAGTCAGTAGACTTAAGGCTTCTCATGCAAGATTTCTGTCTGGGAATATTTCTGTGAGAAATGTTTAAAAAAAAAAAGAGAGTGACTTCAGCCTTTTGCAGAAAGCAAATCCACTTAAAATATTGTTTTGGTTGATTATTCACCACCATGAGAACACTGCAATGGGGACAGTAGACGTGAGTGCTGCACAGCATCATGCCTTTCTGCTTAAACAGCCGGGATGTGCGTGGTTTTGGTCACACTACGCACTGGTATTCACATCCGCACGGCTGTTTCATCCCAGGGTACACACCAGAAGAGCTGAATGACCTCTTCTTTTGGCTTCCTGTAGGTCAACAGTTTTGTTTATGTCACATAGAATGTCTTTGGTTTGTTTAAAAAATATACACTGTTCCCCTGGAAAGCGCTCCTTCCTACACTCCATCCAGCTGTTCCAAGGAGGAGCTTGGCCACTCCTCTTCAGTCAAACACAATGATTCATCTATACCCCAGGTTAAAACAACTTCTGAAGAGTAACCAGGGGACACCTGGAATTCTGCACAGTCCAGAAGCTCTGACAGATGTGAGATGTTTTATTTGGGTTTTACCCTGTCACTCCTGCAAAATGGAACTCACAGAGTAAAAGCACAAGAAAAGAAGCTCAAACCTCAAGAAAAGTGGGTGTATCACTATGGGAAGGGAGCCCCAGTTACTCTGAGTGCAAACACAAGCAGTAGGTAAAGCTGGAAGTAAGCTCAGAAATGTCTAATGAGGACCATGCCTGCGGTATCTGATATGGGCAGGAAGCTGTGATTAGCTGCACACTGGAGCATTGTGTGGTTTTGTATAGGATCTGACTTCCCAGGTCATGAAATCAGATCCTGAGTTATTTTAAAAGTGAGTTGCTATTTCAAATTATTTTTCAACTTTGTGTTTGATATGTCAAGTCACATTTATTTGGGTAAGCTCTGTTTTCCTTGGACACCCACAGCATGGCCATCGCTGCATTCCTGGTGCTCAGTGGGGACTCTGGCTGAGAGCAGGCACTGCTGTGGGGATCTTTGCACTGCCAGGCTTCATCGTCAGGTACAAATACAACTTTTATTTGGATTTTGCAAAGAAAGAGATGTCTAGCCATGGCTGAGAGTATACTTTTTTTCACTTAAAACCATCTCCACAAATTAGAAGCAAAATTAAACACCCTGCAGCTGTTTATCAATGAGAAAAATAGCTGAACCTATAAAAATAGATGATCTTTGAAGAATTTCCATAGGAACAAGGAGTGAGGGTATTTTGGACAAAGAAATGAGGTGAATTCCTGCATGAGACACACTCCCAGGGAATGCCCTGTCCTTGCTTTTTCAGCATGTGCTAAATGGATTCCAGTTTGGTTGTCTCCTGATTTCAGATGCCACAGGATAGCAAAAAGCATAAGCAGCCTTGCTTGTGGTCCATTTACAGCCTGGGACAAAAGCAGAGCTTTAATCCAACTGCAGAGATCCCTGGGATCCAAAGCAAGAGCAGCACTGTAAGTTCTGGCAAAGCACTGCGTTTGCCAGATGAGCATCTACTTTTGGCACCAGTTTCAGCTTCTGGATACATATATAATGCAGCAGGACCAATATGGACAGAAGAAAAATCATGCTCTTCCAGATACAGAGATGAAAAAACCGCCCCAGACACAACTGCTACTACAGGCAACTGTTGCCTAAATAGACTTTCAAATTATAAATTTCAATACAAATCCCAGGACAAGTCTTACATTTTTCATAATATTTATAGATATTTCTCTGCCTAAAGACATCCTCCTCTCTGATTTGGACTGTACTGCTGCTGCATGCTCTTGTATGTCTGTCTTTCCTGGATAACAGAGGTAGGTGGAAAAAGATGATGGAAAAACTCAGAACAAGTCGTATTAAATGTGCTAGTCAATATTTGTATAATGCAGAACTTCTTTGCCTTTCACAGAGCTGCTGAATAAGGAGAGTGTAATCCATGACATAATCCTTTTAATTCATGCTTTGACTTGAACAGCTTGTCTTGATTTCTCTTGGTAGAGACCATGGTAACAAAAGGAGAGGCTTAATGACTACTTCATCAGTTGAGAAAAAACATTTCTGTTGTCTTCTAGAACCCAGTAAATAGCTGAAAATGTGCAGTGTGTTTGGAAACCTTTGATGCAGGAAGATGGTTGCTGCTCCTGGGCACCTGGCTGTGATTGCTGATCCAGGGTCAGTGCTGCTGGCTGTGTGGCAATGCCATTTATCGTCACTCAGTCACGAAATCCCATCGAGTTATGGTGTCTGCAGCTTCTGAAAAACCAAACTTTTAACTATTATGAGCCTCAGCTTCTCTGTCTTGAACGGTACTGGCTGAGTGCTGTATGAGTCTCTGGGTGGTGCTGCTAGTATTAGCACCTGCACAGTATTTTGAATGTGCCGTAATTTATTTTATGGCATTTGTGTGCATGGGTTTTGTTGCAATGCACAATGCCATCCTGTGTTTGGATAAGACTTTTAAAGCAAAAACCTTACAAATACTTAAAATTTTCTTGGTACATTTCTGAAGCTACATGGTTGCTATAGCCCATGGCCCAGATATTGCTTTTCCAAGCCATTGCCTTGAAAACTCCCAAACTTCAACAGTCCTGGGGTACAAACCCTCGGGGTGCTATGGCTTTGACAGAAGCCTCTGGAAAGGATGGAGGCATCCTGATGGCTTTCCACCACTGCTGAGATGTGATGCATCTTCAAAGCCATTTGTGTGGAGTTAGTTGTAGTGTGGGAAAAAAGCAGTGCTCCTTGCATCTTAGCAGCACTGCTGAAGTCTTTGAAAGATGATGTTTCTAGTTGCACAAATCCTCAGAGAGGTGATAATTGAGCCACGATCTGCCAGTGGTAGAGGAAAGTCCTTTCTACTCCAAAGACTCACCCCTGAATATTCAGCCACAGCTGATTCCTGTTCTAAGCAAACTGTGCACATGTTCAATTAACTTTTGATACTAATTATGATTCTTGTTCCCTCACGATCAAAGCAAGCTGTTGCTGAATAATGTGTCGAGCAGAGAGCACGTACAGTGTCCCAGATGACCAGGAACTCTCATAAATAGTCCATGATTTGAAGGAATCCAAGAACATATCATCACATGAGACTGTGATAAAGTTTTACCCTGAAGCAGACCTCAGACTTCATTAGTCACTCCATCATGCGCTGCCTGTCCACTGATGTCAGTAAGGGCCTGTGCTGTTGCACCCCCACCCTTCTGCTTTTGCAAGACAGGCTTCAATAAGACCTTTCCCGAACAGGAACAGCTGGGGGTCAGAGCTGCTCTTTCCCCCTGCTATTAGAGTGCTCTAAAAAACTAATGGGAGGTGTTCCCCATGGAATGCTGTGGTACATTTCCAGGGCCCCCCAAAATGTGATAACTAATCTGTGCTGAGATTATATTTCTATTCAGGGTTATCACTGACCCCAGCAAGAGCAGCAGCAGACCTGTAAAGCCCAATCAACTTTTATTTACCTGTATGTTTTGAACTATGCTCCTATTTTTTTTTTTTATTTCTGCCTACAAAGCAACAACCTGTAAATTCCCAGAGCCTAATGCCATATTCCAGTTTGAGACACTCTTTGATGTCTTTTTGTTAAAATTAGAGAAATGCCATTACAATTATTCCATTTGTCAAAGTTGCATTTTCAAGCACAAAATATCCTGAGCAGATCTTATCTACAGATAGAACAGTAAGCATGTGGCAGTGGAAGACCTCTGCTGATGAATAAACAGGGGTCTTTTAAGTCCAGATGTACAGTGAATTATCATAAAGAGGGAGGAAGAGTATTTTTAAAACAGTGAAAAAAATTCAATGATGTGTTTTTGCAACTGCTTACAGAGAACCAAAAAAACAATGACAGTGTTCTTCCTTCCTTATATCTGTGTCTAGTGAGCAGAAGAAGAGCCAGGATGGAAAGATCTTCGTCATACAAGACAAACCAAAAGAAAAAAAGTATTGCTCCAGAGCATAGTGTTGAAATTTCCCTCCCTCTGTGCATATATCATAAGTCCACACAAACACCTACCCGTATAAATATACACATAAGGTATTTCTGCAAGATATACATTAGTTCATTTATAATAATATACAATACCAAGATGGTATTCCAGCAAGTACAGATTCAGGGGTTAGCTTATTTTTACTTCTCTGCCTCCTGACGAAGCTTGAAACATGTGTTCACTTGTGTTAAAGTGTCTTCCAACTTCATTTCAAAGGAAATCCAGTTTTTCAGGCCAAACATGACCTCAAGAAGAATCTGATCACTGAGCAGCACAGGGGGACCCTCTCATCAGTAGAGGATGACAAGGCATTGATTCCAGAGGAGCTGCGCAGTGCAGTGGTCACTGCTGCAGCCAGGTGCCAGACTGGTGTCCAGGCAGCTCCCAGGTACAATGTCCCTCCTGATCTCAAACACTTGTATAGTCAAGGGGGTGCATGCGGTGGCTGCCCCCCTTCACTACCCGTCAACCAGAAATGTTGCTTGGACAACAGCTAGAAGGGTCATCTGAGAATGGGAATGGAGGAAAGAAGGAAGGAAGGAAACAAGATTTGTTCCTCAGAGCAGAAATTGTTTTGCTTTTTTTCATTCTCTTCCCATAAAGCAGTCTTTTTTTCCCAGTAATCATGAAAGCACAGGGAGCCAGCAACGAGGATGCAGAGGGCTGAAGTCTGTTCAAACCCCTGTGATGTGCAGGGAGTGGCAGCCACGACATGGGCTGCTGCATCCAGACCACCAGCACCTTACCGACCCTGCGAGGTCCCAAGCAGCAACATACCCAGTTGTGCTACTGCCCTTCTCTTGAGGCTGATGGGATGAGTTGAGCTTACAGCTCCACACCAGCACTTCACTGAGCACTTCAGACCTATCTGCATGCCTTAATGTTTCTGGTGGAATGGATGGATGGATGGATGGATTGGTGCAAAACCACTCAAAGAAACTGCTGTTCTTATGTGTGCAGAGCATTTTGTTGCACAATATGTTATTGTGATGAAAATTTTCTTTGCTGGGTCTACAGAAAAATAATTTTTATTGAAAATTTAAGCTCAGTATTTAATTTAAAGGTCCTGATACTGATTCTGCCTTTATCCAGTTTAACTTTTATTATTTTTTTTGTTACACAAAAAAAATGGTTGAAGCTTCAACTTTCAGTGTGGTGTGGGCACAAAATCATATTAGTGTGTGCATATGTCCAGGAGTTGACAGGAAATAAAATTAAACTGTTATAAGCAATCAGCTAATCCGGATGTGGAGTCCCAACCCAGGCCAAAGTCAATAAGCAATTAGTATTTATTAAAAGATGAAGTACAGGCTATTGGGAGAAAAGCCCTTGAAGATAGGCTCAGCCCCACATTTCCAGCTTGCTTTCCCCTTGGCTGGACCAGCCTGTGCCGATAGCAGAGAGCTGCTGGTGGAGGCACAACCCACCCTGGCTGGGACATCTCTGTGGCCGGTTGCCAGTTTCTCTCTGTAAATAAAATCCTGCATTTAGAGTCAGCTTTTAAGTGAATCCTTCTTTCTTCTTGGATCAACAATTTGAGGAAAGGGCTGCTGTGCCATGAGATACAGCTGATTTTGGTACATTTATTTGATAGTTTAAAACAGGAGGTAATGCTGGTTGGGGACCAACTGAAGTTTAAGCATAGCTTCCACTTTATCTCACCTTCATCTTGGCTTTTTAATTTATTGCGAACAATTTTATCTAATAATAGTCTAATAGTCTTGGAGAAGGAGTTGTTAGGTCACTGGAGAGAAACCACAGTGCCCCAACTTAGGTAAAGGTGTGAGAATAAAACCATTAAAATAAAATTATTAGGAATCTGTATTCTAGTTTCAGTGGAGAGTGGTTATGGTAATTTGATTAAATTATACCTTATTGATTGTGTTTTAATGGATTTGTTTTCTCTGACAGAATCCCACACCTTCCAGTGTGACAGCCTGGGTGTAGATAGACAACACACACGTGCACTCCACTGGAAATCAGGGGAGCAGCTCCTGGCAGCACAGCCAGCACTGTAAGTACGTGCGGATCAGCCCCCGAGGCGAGGGTGAGTGGGTGGGCGCAGGCTTCCCTTGGGGCAGGGACATGCAGAGACACCTCACCGCAGCTTTCACTGCCCCCGTAAGTGTCATGAGATGTCTCGGCAACCTGTGCAAAGTCAGCATGTAGCAACTGCAGATGGGGTAGTTCCTTTGACTTCACTGTCGTTAAGTGAGTCAGCGGCAAGTCACAGTCTCATATGTCGGAAGGGAGTGGCACGCCAGGAAATCAGTCATAAAAGGAGGGGAAAAAGGAGAGAACCCCCCTGAGAATCCAAGCCTTACTTGATTGCTTTTTGAAGCTTCTACTTTCTTTAAATATTTGATAAAATTGTGTATCAGCAGAGAGGGTCCTATCCCTTACCAGCATGCTCCATCTTGTGCCAGCACAATCGGCCTCTCCTGAGCCAAGCTGTATTCCTGATGTGCTGCAGTGTGCTACAGCCGTGCAGAAACCGACGCCTCTTAGCCCAGAGACTGAGCTCTGCTGGCCTCTGCACATAGCTCTGTGTTGTGCAGGCCCCAGCACCGGGTTGCCCACCAGTGTCAGCATTTAACACCATCCATTACCTAGCTGCTGGTGTTCTCTATCATAGAATCATAGAATCATTTAGGTTGGAAATGACGTTTAAGATCATCAAGTCAGCCGTTAACCCAGCACTGCCAAGTCCACCGCTGCCCAGCACTGCCAAGTCCACCGCTGAACCATGTTGCACATCTTTTAAATACTTCCAGGGATGGTGACTCCACCACCTCGGTGTGCACAAGTGGAGCAGGGGCCACGCTCCTCCTTGTACTGTGGGTTTCAGCGGTGTTTGTGGTGCAAGGAGGCTGGCACCCCTGCCGTACACTAGGACCAGGTGTTGCACTCCCTCCTGTGCACCGGTGCCACGGGGGTTGTGCCAGATCTGACCCCCGCAGCCGTGCAATGCCAACGCCGCTTGCACTCCCTCCTGCGCGCTGCAGCCAGGGCGCTGCAACCCCGGGCCGGGTCGGTCGGGCTCCAGCAGTGCCAGAGG
>VWZY01004298.1:527945-595757 GCA_013399075.1 Chloroceryle aenea
GTTTTGTATGTTTGTTTGTTTCTGTTATCTCCTTTTCGTTTTATTGTGGTTTGCACCGGACCTTTGCTTCCCAGGGCGTGGTTGGGCTCGGGGCAGTGCGCGGCCGCGGGGTGCTGCCGGCCGGGCTCCCCGGGAGCGGGGGGTGGCTGCCTTTTCGCTCTTCGGAGAGCGAGCTTTGGGTGCAGCATAGCGTCGGTCTAAAGCTGTGTGTGCTGTGGGGCTGTCCGGTCTCGCAGTGCTCTTCTAGCCTCCTGACCTTCTCTCTGAGTACTTTTGCATAGGCGAGGCTTTGCTTTCAGGTCTTCTGGAGCAGCTCAGTGCCAGAGCACGTTCTTTCCCCGTGCAGCTCATTTCCCCAAGCGCAGACCCCTCTGACAGCCCCTGGCAGGAGGTGCAGCCGGGATGATTCTTGCCCCTAGCTTGTGTATAGCCGGTGGTCCTTGTGTTCCGGCAGGGTGCTGGGCTGGAGCCAGGCTCTCGTGGAGTAGTCTGCAGGGAGATATGCACAACCAGAGGTGGTAGAGGAGCATGAGGAGACTTTTCTTGCTCGCCAGAGCCCAGTAGATGATGCCAGTGTTCAGGTTAGCATGGATGCTTGCCTAAGTGCAATTGCAGCTTTTGAGCACAACTGCCCTTTCTCGTTAATCTTCCTGCTGTGTTCGGTCACAAGTGGAAAATGTATAAGGACCTCTGGTAACCCCAGGAGATAAGTGGTTTGAGCTAATGCCTGCCATGGCTGACACTAGGACTGACCGACTGGAGGGTACAATTGCTAGGTAACTGGTGGGCTGCTCAGGAAATTAAGGCTGTTGGCATGCATGTCAAACTGAAGATGGTTCCTCACGGGTGACTGTTTTGGGAATAGCTCAGGTGTGGCTGCAACACAGTCTGTAAAGCAGTAATTTTAATACCTGAGAGATCTGTGGGAAGGAATGTGAATGTTTTTTGTAGCCATTTGCCAGATAACTCTAATTGCTGCCTCTTGATGACTCTGGCCTTGATGAATTGCACAGCTGAATTTGGGTGAGTGCAGCTCTGCTCAATGGCCTAAAACTTTTGGCCAACATGAAAGCTGTTTCCCTGCAGAGGCTTTAGCTATAAAAGCAAGAAAATATAAACTTACCTAGCTTAGAGGAGACCTGGCTCTCTCTGGAAACCTGTGGTTAGATGGAGTAGGTACACTGTATGTATCTCACTATTATGGTGTAAAAACATCTTTGGACAAGTGAGGGCTGCTTAGTCTCGAATGGCTGGTTACCCTCATGGGGGAAAACAACTATTGTACTCGCAGCTGGGAACAGCGCTGGTGCTAATTATTTACTCGGAGATGCATTCCCTTTGCACACAGCGGGGTTTGAATTGCAGCTGCTGATGCCTGGGCTGAGTCTGCTTTTGCTAACATCAGGGCTCACCTTTCCTCTCCAGCCACTGGAATAGCTTTGTACCAGCGGCAAAGTTAAGAACAGGCCTGCACTTCCCCCCTATTGTGTTGTTTGCCCTAGAAAAATGTCGCTGCTCCAGCTGCCTTCCTCTTTGTCTATGGGACTTCCCGAGGGCTGTGCGTTTGGGACATCAAGGTTAGTCCAGTCAGGCCTTGCTTCCAGCAAATTCCTTTCTAGAAATGCTGCTGCAGCAGCACAGCTCCCTTCCAGGATAGACTGAGGTGCAGGGTGACTCTAATCTTTTGACTCGTCTGTTTTGCAGCTTACTTATGCTGTATTTATTGAAACAAGACAAACTGTCAAACCCCCAAAACCATTCCCACAAAAAAAAATAACAAAAACAAACCCAACTCCAACCCCCTAAAAAAAAAACTTGTTGAAGCTTTGGGAGAATGGAATGGCTATAGCTGCTGCTGTCTGTTCTGTATCCCAGCCTCTGCATGAAGTGGTTTAGAGCTGCTTCTCTGCTGTTCCACCAGAGACAAGTAGTAGAACAGGAGCCCTACTATATGCAGTCCTGGATAAACTGAGCCACTCTTGAAAAAAACATCCCAAACTTGCTTTCCAGAAAAGATATTCAAAGCAAGCCTTGCAGTGCCTTCAGTAGTGACCAGTGATAGGACAAGGGGGAATGGGTGTAAATTGGAGCATAGGAGGTTCAAGTTGAATATTCGAAAAAATTTTTTTACTGTAAGGGTGACAGAGCCCTGGAACAGGCTGCCCAGGGGGGTCGTGGAGTCTCCTTCACTGGAGACATTCAAAACCCGCCTGGACATGTTCCTATGTGATGTACTCTAGGTGGCCCTGCTCTGGCAGGGGGGGTTGGACTAGATGATCTTTCGAGGTCCCTTCCAACCCCTAGGATTCTGTGATTCTGTGCCTCACTTGAATGAAGAGGCTGAAGCCCACACTGAATGTCCTGCAGGCACAGTGTTGGCTGGGATCACCGTCTGTGTGTGTTTCTCCCTGCAGGTTCTGAAGAATGTGGGGATTTCTTTCTTTTCTAGTGTTTAGCTTTGTCTTTTGTGTTGCTGAACAAAACCGAGGCCATTGAGGGGTTTGGAGCAATGTATCAGTAAAGGCTTTTAGGTAGAGAACTTGTATGACCAGGTTGGTCTTTAGGGGCCTGGGGTGTTCAGAGACAGCTCTGAGCAAAATCAATTGGGAAAACGTGACAGCTGAGGCTTCTGGATTTTTGGCATTAATAATGCCATCAGACCTCTGGTAAGTGGATGCAGTGCCTGTTCCAGTTATTATTTAACTTCCAGGAACATTTTGGAAGCAATGTATTATGGCTCAGCTACCACTGCTGTACTACAACAGTACTTCTAAGCTCTTTCAGTAGCAAGCTTTTGGCATTCAGTTCTTGTCCAGGTTAAATAAGTTTGCTTATACAGAGATAAATCAGGTTGGATGCCTGCTGGCAGTGTCCTTGTGGCTGCTGCTTGCCATGCTGCTGGCAGAGGCAGCATGGGGTTTGAGCCATTGTTTTTTTTGTTTGGTAAAATGGCAATCTTAGGCTGCAGCATTCAGATTGACCAATCATTTCTGGATGGACAATTAGTTTAACCTCTTCTGCTGCTGTTACCCCTTGTTTAGTGTCTGCTTGGGGTCTGTTGGTAGTGTCAAGATGTTTTTCTTCTAGGTGTCAAGTGACTTCACTTCAGTGCAGATGTGACCACATGTGTGGTCCAATGTAAAAACAGCCATAAAGCTGCTTTGTGCCATCCAGCAAAGATGGGATTAAAAGCTGCTGTGAGGGAAAGTGACTCGAACATGGAGTCTTCTGCTCAAAATGAGGTAGCTGCTGTGCTGCTCAAGTGTTAAGGCTAGCTTTTTTTGTTGACTGCTAGACTGAAGATAATTGCAGATTCCTGGGTGCTGAGTGGCTGCAGTGCAATAGGCGCTGGGGTGTAGGATGCTGGGAATGCAGAGCACAAGGGCTTTGCCCTTGGCTGAAGGAGCTGATTGACTCTGAAGATTACTTTGTACAGGAGCCACATCATGCCTTGGTAAAAGCTGTAGCAAGTGGCACAAAAGGGGAGTTAAAGCTAATTTGTCACTGAAGTGGCTCTTAGAAACCCTGATACCAGGCACTAGGAACCAACTGATTAAGAAACGGAGGACTGCAGTGTCTGAAGTATGGCAGGTGGTTCTGGTTTATCATCTGCCAAGTTGGACCGAAGCTTGTAGCTGGCTCGTCCTAGGTGTGTGCTCTGGTGCTGTTTCGATGCCTGCTGGCAGTGTCCTTGTGGCTGCTGTTTGCCAGGAAGCCCCATACTGCTGGCAGAGGCAGGATAGGTGTTGAGCCACTGGCTTTTTTGTTTGTTAAAATGTCAATCCTAGGCTGCAGCAACCAGATTGACCAAACTGGAAAACATGTTTCTCTTTGCCGGGTTGTGCTTTCACATAAGCTAGCTGCTCTGGCTTGCCTCCCAACCACAGGGTGTCAGTGGGATCCAGTGCCACCCTCAGGTACAGTTGTGTGGTTAGTTTCAAGGTTTGTCTTGTCTTCGTGGTGGTCCTGAGTCTCACTGCAGAGTCTGGAGGGAGTTTATCCATGACAGGAGGGAGATGGGTGAGGAGAGGATGAGGTTATAATCCTGGCCTGTTGGTACTTGCCTTGTGGGGATCTTGGTGGTCTTGGGATGTCCCAGTTACCGCAGGACTACTTTTGGAAAGGCTGTTTCTTTCTGACCAAGCCTAACCTGTGTATAAGGTGGATTTTTGCTTAATGACAGAGTACGTGATGTCTGTGCTGTGCTCTGTAGTGCAGATGAAAGTATTTTGTCTTGTGAGTCATTTGAGTACCATTTTGAAATCCCATTTTAGGAAAACGGTTGAAAACCAACTCTTTCCTAGGCTGTTGATACACACACACTGAAGGGTGACAAATCAGGTCTTAAATTTTGAGAGGAAAATTCCTATTTTCTAAAACTTGGTAAATATATCGTTCTGCCTAGAGCTAGATACTGGGAAAAAAAAAGAAAATGTGTTTTCAGCCTGTATACACTTAGGGTGTCTCTGTCTCACTCCAGGTGCTATTAACACATCATAAGGAGGTAGTCAGAACACACTTGCATTTTGTCTGCCACTTGCTTGTGACTTGCCTGGGAACTGTTTTCTGGAAAATATCCAGTGTGTCTTGGAAGCAGGTTTCTGCTTCTTGGAAATATGACACTTAATCCTTCCCCTTGAGAATTATTTCTGATAGACTGGCATTGAGCCTCACTGCTGGAGACTAGAGGTGGGTTCAGTCTCTCAGGGTGGTTGGTCTCCTCAGGACCTTCTGTTTGGATAGTTGGACTGCTGGTCTAAAGGTGAAGTGGCTTTGCATGAGCTATTTGCTCCAGGTTACAGGGAACATTAAGGTAGCTTACACAGGCTGTTCTTGCATTCGTTTACATATGAAGGGAAACTTGTAAAATGATCAAACTTCAGCATAATTACTTGGGACCCGTTAGACTAATGTGCTAAACAGCTTTTTCATTTAAGGTGCTGAATGCTATGCCAGCTATTCAAGAAGGACTGAAGTCTTAACTGCTCTATATTCTAGCACCATGTCTTGTATGTCTCCGGGTCATACATCCTTACATGAGGATGTTTAAATCTAAATGGGTGAGGATAACTCTTTTCCTAGTCTGCAACTGTAATCTAAGAGCATGGTGAGCCTTGTGTGTGGCCGTGCTTCTGTGTTGCCAGTATTGTTTCGTGTGTGCTCCAAGGGATGGGAAGTGAAACAATGATGTCTGAATGCCCCAGGCTGCAATAGGAATTCTGTTTGCTCTCTGCCCCTCAGAAAAAGACTTTTATATGCCGCTAGTCTGGGACTTGTTCAAGGGCCTGCCAAGTTTAGACAACTAATACATGTGAAGCAAACACCATAGTGAAACAGTACATTGCAGGTGATGCTGGTGTTAACAGACCTCTGATGTAACTATGGCACCTGTCAGGTCTCTGTCACTAGTATTAGGTGGACCTGCCTGTGTACCTGTCTTCCTTTACTGTCTGATGTGGTACGTGTTTCATGAATACAGTGTAAGACCTAGATGTCATTACAATAATGAAGATGCAAAGCTTAGTGGTCTGGGATTTGTCTTGGCACTTGGTACCATCATGCCTGAAGAGCCTGTCCCAGTGGCTGTTGCTTACAGAGCATCAAGCCAGACTTAGACTCTTGGTGAGGTAGACAGGTTTTCTGTAGAGAAACAGATAGGTTCTTGTGAGTTTTTTTCCTTGCTTTTTGTGTGTATACTCTGATTGTACTGTGTGTCCTGTTTCAGAGCATCCACCCATGGGGAGGGGGAGTCATGTCCATGTAGGTGCACTAAGGCAGTGCCCGTGGTAGGTGGAAGTAGATGAGGATGGGTTGTGGCAATCTGCTTGGATTTGGCAAGAAAACAAGAATCAGATGTTCCAGTGCTGGAGGAAGAAAGTGCTGTGTAGCTGAGTGTTAACTATTGGGGGATTAATCCAAAACAAAATGTGTGTAGAAAAGGCTAAAGGAAGGCACTGCCCATGTTTCTAAGGAGATCTGAGCAGTCAGTGCCACTGCCTTCACAGTATGGCACTGCTCACAATGCTTAGTTTGTTGCAGCGATTTATGCTAACGATTGGGGAACAGATACCTGCCTTGACACTGTGCTTGGAGAAATGAGTGTAGCAGTTTTCAAGAAAATACTGTGTGAAACCTGTGCTAGCTGCTCTTCTGTCTTGACTGAGTTAGTAGTGTGTGTGGTAGAGGTGGATACTTCTTGCAACTTCTGCCTGGGTGTGGTGAGCAGAGTTAACCCTTGCTCTTCCTGGGAACTTGACCTCATGTTCAGAGTTGAGTTAACCCAGATCTGAAGTTATCCCCTCAATGGGCCGAGTGCTGTCTGTTGATTTGGATTAATTCAATGAAGCTTAAGTGAGGCTTTTTCCTTATGGCTTGCTTTTGGGGATTGATGCAGATTTATTTTCTTCCCCAAGGCAAAAGTTTCTGTAGCTTGCATTTCTGCCTGTGTTCCACCTGAGGAAAGACCAGTGCTCTGTAATCTGTCAGGAAAGTCACTTCCAGGTCGTCATTAAGAGATAAATCCTAGTTCCTGTACTTAGTCTTGCAGTGAGTGTATGTTCTGTCATAACCAGATGGTTCTCTGGGTTCTGATGTGGTCTCTAACAGGTCTGTGAGCTTTCCTCAGCTTTCTGTCCCTCCTGCAACTAACCTGGTTTTGGAAGTGTCTACTTCACATCTGGTGTATCATACTGAGGAGTGGGTCTGCTGTGGTGGGCTTTGGATTCAGCTAATAGATTGCAATTCCTTGTGTAAACACAACATTGCTGTAAGCATTTGAAGTCTAACATCCATAGTGAGATGTATGCAATGTCTAGTTCCTACTGTGCTGGTACATGGCAACTGTAATACTCACAACCACTGTAAGAATAAACTGGGATGGGTTTATTGTGTTAGTGAAAACAAGACAGGCCACTTCAAACAACAGGCGAATGAAGCTTTGCCCAAGTTCCTGGGCAAGCGAGGGTTGCCTTGCACATCTTCTCTTGTGCTGAGTAACACAGCAGACACTGCCCTGGAGCTGCCTGCGGGTGACCAAAGGATGGAGCAGCTGAATCCTGTCTTCCTTGATGTGATGGGTTAGGGTTGTTTGGACCTCCTTCTTGGAAGAAAGCAGCCATGGCTCTTTAATAAATTGTCTGAGAAGGATGGTCACACACTGAGCTACTCTGTGTGATTGCTAATGGGATGTTTCCTGAGTCAGGTGATGGTCCTCTACTGTTCCTTAGAACTTGCAGAAGTAGACAGCTAATTTAATGGGAAGGAACCCATAAGTACTGAAGGCAATCTCTAAAGCATAAACTCATCTGATATTTCAGAGTTGTTTTCTCTAGGTCACTGAAATATTGCAGGTTTTACTCATCAGACTGGTAAGATGGTAGTGGCAGAGCTTTGAATGTCCAGACTGGGATCTTTCTTGCAAAGGGATAAGCTGTTTTCTTCTAGCAGCAGCAGGTTGCATGAACTCTCTTCCAGTGTTGCCTGGTAATAGCACAAAAATGGCTGTGGGCTGCAATGACATCATGGGCTGCAGCTCCTTCTCCCTTGCTTCAGGGCATGCTGTAAATAAATCATGGCACATTTATTTGTCAGAGCATTGAATTACTCCAGCATGAGCTGGCCGGGCTTTGTGGCAGTACAGCTCCCAAAGGCTGTGTCCTCTGAGGCTGAGGTGGGCGCAGACAGACTGCCATGCTGATGCCCACCCAGCCTGTCCCCTGTGAGGGAAGTATTAGGCAAGGGCTGTCACAGCACCATGTCCCTGCATTGCCTGAGTGCATGCTAGCAGGGGGTGCATTGCTACAGATGGTGCTTTTGTGGTGTGGTTTCTGTGCTGAGGCCATGAGCACATCCCCTGCTCTCACTGTGCTGTTGAGGAGGCTCACTCTGTCTTCTGCAAGCCTGGGTGAGGTGTAGGTGTGTGCAGTGCTGGCCACAGGCCTTATGTGCTGCTGCTCTGATGCAGAGATCTAACTGAAAGCAGCAGAGCCATCCTTCCTGCTAGCCCATGGCTGATGCATTTCTACCCACTTTTTGTGTGGAAATCAGGGGTGACTTAATATTGTCTGCCTGTGAGATGAGCTCTGGGCTGAGCTATTAAATGCTGCTCTGAAATGCCAGCATCTGTGCCTTGCATAGGTGCTGTGAGCATATCTGGATTTGGGGGCTGCTCCAGCCAAACCTGGGGGTGGGATACTGGCGGCCAGCTCTCCTCCACAGCTTGCAGCCTACAGCTGTTTCAGGCTACCCTGGGCACTTGCGGTTGCCTACTGGTTTTGATTAGTCTGGGGCTGCTCTTGTGAGGAGACAATATGTGTCTGTATTTCTGTACCTATATTAAAGGGCACGATCATGGCTGGTGGGCCTAAAATGAGCTGTAGGTGGCAAATGGTGAGTTATGTTGTGTAAACAAGCTTTGAAAGGTCTCCTGGAGCCCTGCAGCAGAAGACATAGTGTACAGAGCTGCACTGAGCAAACATCTGTGATATAAAGGTTATTCAAACACAGGAGGAAATACTGTTCCCCTTGGCTAGGTAATAGTGCACTATCTGGGCTTACTTTAATTGGTATAATTAACTGGTTTACATTCCCTTTTCTCACAACAACCTTGCAGCTGTGGGTACGGTGTGGTTTTAGTGGACTTCTAACAGGCAAATATACTGGCAGGCCAGGTCTTGGAGCTAGATTAGGTTTTAAGCCTAAAACACTGACAAGTATGTCTTGTCTCACAGGTGACCTTTACCTTTGTGCAGATCCTCCCTTCGTTAATAAAGTGACTCGTAGCAGCAGATCCCTCTGGGCTTGGACTGCAGGAGCAAGAGCCTGAGCAGAGGGATGTGTGTAGGGTCCTGCATTTGTCTGATAAATCTCTGTGGATGGCACTGGCAGTGTAACCTTGTATCTGTTATGGTACCAGCCAGAAATCTTGGATTAACTTGACTGCCTCTCAGTACAGAATAGGGAACACTGGTTTGCTAAACAAAGTTGGTGTCCAACTGTCATATTGATGGTGCAAGATGTCAAGCATTGCTTCACCTTTATAGCTAGACTGTCAATTTCTGCGGGGTTTTGTTCTCTCTGCAAGGCTCAGAGTAATGCTCCTTGCTGGTTTCCCAACTAACCCAAAGCCCAGGCGCATTTGAGCCTGCTCCAAGACCTGGGTGTTGCTGCAGAGCTTCTGTGCTCTGGATTTGCTGTTAGTCACTGTGGTGGTCTGAGCAGTTGTCACTTGCTTAGACGTGGCTTGTTATCAAATGCCTCTGTGGGGGAAGAATTGCTGTCTGAGCAGACTTAACATACTGTCTGTGGGAAGACTTGGGATGCTAATTGTGTTTCAGCTTTGTTCTGCCTGTTAATAATGTGGCTGCATGCAAATATCTGATAGCTTATGTCACTCCTCAAACAAGATCAATGTGCTAATTGGAAGTCAAATAGAAATAGTTTTAGTTGTCTCAAAGGATTATGTATCTTTTAGTAACTCTTTTAGGCTTGTGGCAAAAATGCCACTATGAAGAAATAGAAGACCTAGGCGTTTGATTGCTGGTAAAAATTGTGGTGACTTCCAGTGCCACAGTTCAAGCTCAGCAGTGCTGGACACTGCAGCTGTCAGAACAAAAATGACTTGAGTACTTTTACACCAGCACCACAGGACCCTCTGTAGTGGTGTTGTCTTAGTGCTCTCGTAATGCTTTGTGGTTTTGTAGCCTCATGGTATCTAGTGCTGGCTAAAGTGAATTTGACACTCATAGCAGAGGATGATGCAGTGTGTGTGCTGCACTACAGAACTGCTACATCACCTCTAGATGGCTAAAGTGAGGAGGGCAACTTTTACCACAAATCCAGTACAGCTGCTACGGGAGGAGACCCTGGCTGACAGAGGTTGGTGGCACACAGCTCCTGTACTACTAGTACTTCCCTGACCTAACCTGAGTAGTGAGCAAGAGTGAGGATTGCCAACTCAATCAAGTTTCCAGAGACCAAGTGAGATGTCAGTTTGAGGAGCCACAAAGCCAAGCTACCAGGCCCTGGGCTGCAGTGTGCTCTGGGGCTTCCCAGAACTGTGCAGAGGCAAGTGCAGCTTGAATGTAGCTGGTTTTATATAACTTTTTTAATCAAAAAAAAAGTTAGAAAAAAATGGAGGTGGTCTTCCAGTGGTTTAGATTCTCACCCAAAATGTAGGTGTGAAGAAGCCCTAATTGTATTAAGCTCCCTGTGGCTGTCAAGCAGGACCTGCTCAGCCCTGCCCTTGGTGCTGTCACACTGGATGATTAGTGGTTGCTAAATGAGCATTACTGAGCAGGCTAATGACTTGCAGACATCTGCAGTTATAGAGATAGGGGCATGTGGGAATAGTGGACAAGGGTATCGCAAAGACTGTCACAGAGAATTAACCACATTGCTGCCAGGTTACTCACTTGAATATATCCCAATATGCTGTTTTGCGAGAGGAGACAGTTTGGAGCTATTCTGTGAGGTTCCGCTCATGGAGGCAGTTTGCTCTGCCTTGAAAGCACCAGAAGCTGCAGTCTGCAGGGAGGAGCTGCTGGTTCGGGCTCTGGAAACAGCAGAGATATCTGGGCTTTCCTGGGTGGAAAGCTCTGCTGAACAACCATGACTCAGACAGGGAAGCCCTCTGAAGTTAGTGGCATAAAACCAACTTTAACAAATCTACTTCAAATTTTGCTGTAGTTTTGTAGCCTAGCTCTGAGTTCAGTGTTTAAAACTAAAGAATACCTCTTCTGATACAGATAAATAACTGAAGAAAACTATATACCTTTAAAAGGCTTTTAGTTGCCAAGACAAAAAAATAACTACTTCTCATGAAGTGCTGCATCTGTTGGTTAAGACCACTGCTTAAGGCAGAGGAAGCTAAAATATTTTAATGAGCTTTATTACTTAAACATAGGCTTTAACAAGATGCAGAGATTTAATACTCTACCTTTAAGAAAAGTAGCTCGGGCTTCTTAAGCAGTACCTGGACAACAGGAGTGTTCAACCTCAAATGCAGAATCTGAAAGGAGCAGCTCAGTCCCTATCTAGTAGCAGAGAAAATACATGTGGAGCTTTTGTTCTATCTGCAGAGATAATACTGTGTTACTAAACATTTTTCATGGTGAAATGGAGGAATTGATAACAAATGAGGTGGCCTAATGCTGTACCTAACCTGGTAGGTAACTGGAAGGAGTATGGGAGGTCAGGCAGAGCAGTGTAGCTTGCAATGTTGCTGCAACTATTCCTGCTTTAGCAAAATTGCCTCTAGAGCCAGTGCTGTATTTTTTTGTTGTGTTAAAAGTATGAAACACAATAGGCTTACAAATGTGAACAATGTGAGACTGCAGATTAAAAGTGAGATCTTGCAGCTGGTGAGGATTTGGGTGATTGCCTGCACCCTGCTTGGTCAGCATGTGTGTGGTGGAGAGCTGTCTGTGAAGACTAGGGAGAGAGCTGTGAGCTTGTGAAGTCTGGAAAGACCCGTGTGAAGCCTTTAGTTGGAAGATTTGAAATCCAGCCTCTGGAGAGGAAAGGTGGTGTCCCTCTGAGTGCTGGCTAGCTCGAACACTGTTGGCAGGCAGAGCCTGTTAGGGCCAAGCCGCTTCTGACAAAGTTGAATTACGCTGATGGCGTCAAATGAGCAGAGCTGCTTCTTCCTGTCACTAGGAGCAGCCTGCAGAGGGAAGAGAAGGTGGATGGCCCCTGAGCAGAGCCTGCATATGGTGCAGGACCCACAATGTGGGAGAGCAGCTCTGCAGTCTGGGGCTGACCTGTCTGTGGCATCTGGTGGAAACTAGGGAGGTGTGTCTCAGGCTACTTGGAGGGCTGCAGAACTCAAACATCTCAAGCAAAGCTTTGCTGTGTGGCAAGTGAGTTTGGGTGGGATGAGTGGATGTGGTCTGCATAAGTGTGTGTTGCACAGCTGTGGCTAACATGTGTTCAAACTGTACCATTGATCCCATATGCTCCTCTTTAAGGTGCTCAGAGACCACCCATACAGACTGTGCCTCTGTAGATTCACCACTGCACTCCTGCTCATGAAAGCTCCTCTCAAAAGAGCTCTGTCTGATAGTGGCTGCCACCGTTGGATGGATTACCTGGGCCTCAAGCCAAGCGTCTATTCCTTACATTAGCGGCTTGTAGCTGAAACCATATAAACACAGCGCTGTCCTGTGTGGGATGTTAAACACACGGGGCGTAAATCTGTGTGCAGATGGAAGTGTGTTTACTGCTGGGTTGCACAAGTATACAAAAGTATGTTCAAATAACTTCACTGCTATCTCCAGAAAGGGGAAAGCTGCTTCTTTCAAGAAGCAGCTGCACAGCACTGAATATTTTTTATTTAAGGGTTGACATTCGAGAAAGAAAGTGGCCTTCCTTCTTGGACAGGGATGGCCATGGTTTCCATGGGGCAGTATAGGTGTCTGGAGGTGAAAGCTTGCGAAGAATTAACATCTAGCTGGCTTACACACAAAAACATTGAGACCTCTTCAGAGAGGTCATGGAAAAGCAGCAGTGCCTGCCAGGGCTGCAGGGCTGCTCAGTGGGTGCACATGTTCGTAGTGACTGTGCAGCTGCCCCAAACATCCTCACTTGGTGCATGGCTGCAGAGAGCGGCCTGGCTTGTGCAGATGTCACCCCCTCCTGATGGGCACTCACATAGCAATGCTGTGGCAGTGGCCAGAGCTCCAAGGGCAGGACTACAGCTGATTTCAGGCAGTTTTCACCATCGTGGTGGTGCTGAATTGCAGTGGTGTGGCAAGACATGTCCTGATGATAGTTTGTGTAGAGCTGCTTTGTGTGCTGGGTGTTTGTTAGTGTGTACTTATGTCTGAATATCAGAATTAAGTGTTGAAATGGCTCGTCTATTGGAGAGAGAGATTTTACTATCTGCTGTGAGGGGTGTGTGTGTGCAATTGCATGTTAGAGATTAATCACCTTTACTGTTGTCTCTCAAGGAAACAATAGGACAGAGGTAGCTGACCTGCCAGTAAATTCTGGAATGTTTCACTAAGCTACAGAGGGCTATGGAGCATCTATGAGAGGGTGCCTGGTCTTAAATGCTTCAAAAAAACACTGTGTGGAGCTGTGCTTTTAGGTGCTCAGAATCACAGACTATCAAAACTGAGACAAACCACAGATCCTTTTTATAGCTAAAGTAACTGGCAGAGTATTTTTCTGATGTCGCCTACCCCAGACCACAAAGTGTGCTCCAATCCTGAGCTCTTTGGTGCTGCACTGTGGAGTGGGGATGGGTTTAGCTGTGCAGGGCTGTGTGAATGGGGATTTCCTTCAAACAGCTTTGTGCACAGTGAATCAGTCAGTACAGTGATTCTGGTTTCAGATGGAAAAATTGAATCTTGGTGTGTGTTGTAGCCAAGGATTTCCCCAAACAGTAATCATTTCTGATAATTTCCAGTGTGTTGGTTTTGGCTTCAGAAACGCCATCCATTGCAACTTTCATGCCTGGTGTCTGCCGCACAGAAGATGTTAGGCAGCCCTATCTGAATGGGCTCATTTATCTCGGAAACATTTTACATGCTTTTTCTTATAACTATCTTGACCTACCCCCCAAGTGTGAGTAAACATGCTCTTTATTAATGCAGAGGTCACTGTGGTGTCTGGAAACCTCTGGATTACTTGTTGCCCTGCAATCTTGCTGAAGCTTTTTTTTTTCTGGCTTCCACAGCAACTCTTGCACCCTTTCCATCTCCAGTGCACACTGCTGCCTGAGGATGGAGCTTCCTGTTAGTCCCCTTCAATGAAGCTTCATAACCTTCCTTCAGTAATATGAGATACAACACATTGCTCGTGGCTTGTCACCCAGTGCTGCTGCTGGCCCCTGGGAGGTCCTTGCAAGAACTAGCCAGGTTTTTAACCTTCATGGAACCTGAAGTGACCTGCTGAGATTCAGGATTACCTTAATCCTGCAGAGGTAGTTACAGCACTGTCATGCTTCAGGGACAATTATTACTTTTGTTGTGCTATACTCACAGAAATCAGACTCTATAGCAGTTTTTATCAGTCCAGCCTTGCTAATCAACGCTTGTCTTCCTGGTTGTGTAAGCACATGATGTGTTGCAAGGAGGTGCTTTTTTGTTCGCATGTGTGCATGAAATAATCTTCAATTTATCAGACTCCTAGACAAGTATTTCTTGCTAAGGTTAGACAATTTTGCGTTCAACTGATATTTTAATGTCTTCAAGTGGAACTTTTTTCCTGTGAATTGGGAGGATTCCTTTCTTCCTGTNTTCCTTTACAAGTCATTTCTGAATGATTAATCAGCATTCTGCCGGCTTGTGTTGCCCTGTCACCACAGCTTCCTGGTGCTTCCCTCCTTTGCTGTTTGCCCCTGGGACAGTGTAGGGTGAGCAGCAGCATGGGTGCAATCCTGCAGCCCTTCCCATGGCCCAATCCCACGCTGCCTGGCCCTTTCCAGGGACTTTCCCAAGCTTGTGGAGTCGACACAACTGCTCTTTGGGAGGTTGCCATGTATGCCAGCCTGGCGAATGGGGAGCTGCTGTGTCACCCTGAACCAGCTCAGAGCAGAAACATTCTGTGAGGGCTTGGGCTGCCTTTTCATGTTGACACGTGAAGGGGTTGCAAGCCTGTTTCTGACCCTGATGTCCAGCTTCCTGTCATTCCTCCCCTGAAAAGCACCTATTTGCGATTGAAGGTGCTGAATTTCAACCACCATCTGCAGCAGCAGCACAGGGCGCTTCCACCATCCCAGTCAGAGTGAAGCAGGAGCCACGGTGTCCTGGTTGCTCCCAGGGCCAGCACTGGAGCGGCGGCGGGATGAGCTCAGCAGTGGAGAATGCGCTTTGCTGGGCAGGATGGGGGCTGTGCTCACTGGGCCCATTGTCAGGGCGGTTTTGGCAATGATGTCATGGATGGTGGCGTGCCATGGCAGGCCTGGGTCGGCCAGAGCCCACTGCTCTGCCGGCAGTACATGGGCACGGGGGAGCCGCAGGTGTGGCGCAGGGGTTTACGGGAACAGGGAGTGTTTGGTGCCTCCTGCCCCATGGCTGCTCTGGTTAATGAGCTGAGCCGGGGTTTTGGGGTCAGAGCTCAGTGGTGGCGTGCTGGCAAGCAGCCCCGCTGAGCTGCCGAGGGGCTCGCGCGACTCAAACAAAACAGCACTCATGGAAACTTGCTGCTGTACAAAGGCTGAACATTCAGGCTTCTTTTATTTTCCTTCCTCCAGAAAGGATCTCTAATTGGCACAGCATTTCTCTATGCGGCTCGGCTGGGTGTCTGTGCCACAGTCCTGTAGCTGTGAGCAGGGACCTGCTTGGCAGGGAGCAGCTGAGTCTGAAACACCCACTGTGAATGGCAACTCTTACTCTTCAGTGTTGTATCCCTGCTCGCTGCTAATCCTGGCCCAGCAGTGTACAGGCAGCATGGAGCCCTCCATGTGCTCGTGGTGGAGATGCTCCCCAGGAGCACTCCTGGCAAGAGTCTGATGTCCACTAACACTTCCTGGCTGGGGCTTTTTCTGAACATCAAATTGGCACTTTTACCTTCTCATAGCCATAACTTGATGTATGGCTCTTAAGGCAGCAGACACCCTAGGTGTATTCAAACTAAAAATATTAAGGAATTTGCCAATAAGCCACCTGCAGTTTGCATTTTTTCCCCACCCACCATAACAAATCCTAATTTTGAAGTTTTTGATTTCTCCTTCCAGTCCCCTTGGGTGTTTTCAGTTTCTCTTGGGGAAGCTGGGTTGGTTGCTGTTGCTGTTACACTGCTGGCTTAAACTCTCTTCATGTTATGCCTTTTTCTTCTGGATGCAAGATGTAAGTCGTCTCTGGATGTCCATTGAGAAGTTGGGCAGAGATGTTTTAATCTGTATTTCACTTCTGTGCGCTCCAGTAGTTTAATATGGAAAACAATAAAAAGAATCAAAAGTTTGTATGACTTTCATTGCCAAACCTACACTGAAAAGACAGACTTTGGACTTCATACAGGTGCCTGTTCCACCCCAGAAGAGATCCTTTCCAGTGGCCCAACATGCACCAGTAGACAGAACAGGGTGAAGGAGGCAATAGTGATCTGAAGTTCTCTGATGGATCTGAATGATTTCAAATACAGTTAAAGTAAAAAATACTGAAAAACCTCTGAATTGTAATGTTTAATCTCTAAAGTACTAAAAAAAAACCCAACAAAACCCTCCAACATTATTTTCCATCCTCCTGCCTATGCCTAGATCAGTTCTTGGTTACTGGTCCCACAAGCCTCCAGTGAAATGGCATCCCTCCTCTGAAAAAACCCACCTTGCAAAAAGCTTAGTGGATCTGCTGTGTACACGGTGTATCACACAGACTTCCTCAGGTCACAACTGCCCTGAAGCTCCTCAGTAAAGCTGACCCCAGGGTGTGTGTCTTGTCAGGGAGCGGGTGTGAAGCTGAAAGCTGGCTGGTATTCTGGTAAGCTGAATGCCGAGGAGTGGGTCTTGTACAGGTCATGGCACTGACTGTGTAAGCACTGCTGGGAAGCAGAGATGCAATGCTGCCGTTGTGACCCGCCAGCCTCCAATTTAGGAATCCATGGAACTAGCCAGAGTTCAGCCCCCCGCTGCCAGCTCTGTGCACTCAGCACAGCCTGTGCTAGTGCGGGGTAAGCCAGCTACATGTGGCCAGGGGACAAGTGATGGGCTGAGCCCTGAGAAAATGCAAGGTGGACCTGGCCTTACGGGTCACTGGAAGAAATGGTTGCAGTATGCTCTCAAAGCACAGAGGAGCCTATGTAATTGATTTAAAGACATATTATCCATACAGAGGATGTTGCTAATGTCTTTAGCAGGTACGGTAAGCCTGTGAACACATACTGTATATACTTCATCAAGGAATTTCCTTACTGCTTGCTTATTCAGCTCCGTCTCGTACTTCTGTTTGGCTTGCATGGAGTGCAAGGGCATTGGAAGAGCTTGGTTCAATGTGGAGCTTTCACTGTTGGAGAAGATTAAGCCCTAATGAGTGCTTAACTTTTCTGTTTCCCCCGTTGCTATAGCTATTTAATGAAAGGCGAGAGTAATTAGAGGGGGTACTCAGAAACTTAAAAATACCAGGATTTAAAATTCCTACCATATCTACATAAATGATCCATAACCAAGATGAACTTTATGCATTATAAAAATGTTACTCCCGATTTCCAGGCATGGAAGAAAAGGCTGTTGAGGCCACTCTTGTTTCTAATTAAGGACATGCATTTTGGGTTCTTACTCCATATAAGGTGTAAAAGAAAATTGTAACTGGGGAACACATCAAGATGGGAGAGGGTGACCACTTTTTAGAGAAGCTAGATGTAGAGGTCAGTTCTGGTTGTGGCACAGCTTCCACATGTGAAGATCACAACTTCTGAGATGACTTCCCAGACTGTGAACGTCATGTTTACTGTAGTCTCAGCTGAGAAACGTGTTTGTTTCTAAAGAAATTCACTTGCTCAAAAGTTGCTTTTTCAGTCCTCCATTTGTTTCACAAGACTTTGTGCAGTCTGTATTTCTAGCTGGATTTAGTAAGGAAGCTGTCTGCTGTGGTAGCTTATCTTATTTCCACTAATTGTCCAACAGAAAATGACTTGCAGCTCTGCTGTAGGGCAGAGTTCAAGGAGTGTTGCCACAGTTCAGGTAATACTTGTGCTTAATCTGAATGCAGAGCAGCCTTGCATAAAAGTAAAAGATACTAGTTACAGAATTGTTTGTAACAGGGGACTTTTTTTAAAAAAAATGTAGAATAATTTAGCTTTTGATATCTAATAAGGGTAATGAAGTTTAAGCCATGTACTTGGAGCAGACCCAAATTGATCAAGTTGCTTAAGGGTGACTCTAGTTAAAGTTGAGTGTCTTGGAGGATGGAGACCTCTGGACTCCTTGCAAGTTGGAAGTTGGAAACCCTTTTGAGCAGAGGAGTGAGGGGACTCCCCTTCTGCAAGACCTTCTTTTGAATTTCACGCCATATCTCCTTCCTCTGGAAACAGTCCTTTTTCCAGTATAGAGCTGACTGAAAGGACTTAAACTGGTCTGGGAGAAAGCCTGAAAAGGACAAGTGAATTAGTTCTGAAAGCTGCATGAGGTCCCAGGAATTTATCTTGCAGCACTAGATCTTGAAGTCTAGTAATGATGAATTATCTAATGTTCTCATGGCTTTGAAGATGTCTAAAATTAAATTATATCATACCTGGGGCACTTAGATTGAAGGTGCTATATTTACTTAGTCATGGGTGTTGTGACTTAAAAGACCTAAGACAGCTATATTTAGAGCCAGCACCAAGTGAGATCTTACTGTGCTGCTGACTATAGCATAACACTCCAGGTAGAGTTTAGGGATCTCTGCTGGAGTAGATGAATTTGTAAGCTTCAGATCAATGCCAGGTTTCAGTTCTGGCACTTGTTCCTTGGGCAGCTGTGAGCATAAATAAAGAGAACCAATCTCTGCAACGCTGGAGGTTTTCCACTTGATAGGTTGGGAAGCTTTTTGTGACCCAAACTGTAAAAATGACACACATTTGTCTTGAGATGGTCACGTTACTGGCTCAGACTAGTCACACTGCTGACTTTACAATCCTTAAAGCACAAAGACATTAATATTAACAGTCCAAGTGTAACATCATATTAATATTGAGTATAGAGCAACAATAATAAATCAGCTCAAGCAGTTAAAACTTGGTTCCTTTTCAAGACTGAGACTGGTGGTATGTACTCCTAGCCTATGGAATTGCAATAATCCATTTTTTGGGCTGATTGCCATTTAGTTAATAGGATAATAAAAGTGTAAGAATTATAATCTAGACTCAGAGGTGTGATGGGGGAAGCAAGCCAGCTCTGGTTCAATCTGTTTTCTTCTTCACCAGACAGCCCCTTAAATTCTAATAACTAAGAAGCACAATACTCCTACATAAAACAATGTTGTAGTTCTTGCTTGTTCAATTATGGCGTTGATTCTGCAGAACAACTTAAGTCATCTTGGCAGGTTTTCCCTAGCAGTCACTGTGCAGGTCCTGTTGAGCTGCATCCCAATATCAGGACCTCTCATTAGTGGACTGATGGCATCCTCTCCCTGCAGACAGCTTCTTTTTGCCATGCAACTGCATCCTTCACAGTGGTTTCTGTTTTGTTGGCACTCGTTTGCCACTAGGTACTTTTAGAGGAGGAAAGCAAGTCAGAGTGAAGTAATTGAAGTTCCTACAGCACAGGTGAGAACAAAGGTTGCCGTTTAAGCCAGAATTGAGTATTTCTGCTTCTTGATGGTTCTGGACCATGTCTCTAGCCATGATAATGTGCAGACTGTCTAAAAGGGCTCATCTAGCAGTCTTCACTTATTTGGAATCTACAGCTGACTATCAGCAGGACTTGCATGGAACAGCCCTAAAACTCTAAATTCTAATAAAATAAACCCCAAACAAACAAAAAAAANCCTCTCACCCTTTGGCTGTTCTAGATGGCACTTGTAAAGTTGTTTGCCTGTGTTTCCAGCTGAGCTGAAGTCCTCTTAAGTAGTGGTCTGGGGCAGGCAAGAGGTCCTGTGGCACTTGAGCTATGGATCTCTGCATCGTGCCTGGGCTCCCCATACAAATGTGTCTTTGAAAGTACAAGTCCAGGGGCTGTCAGCAGGTATCCTGCTCTGCTGCTGGTCTGGTGACTCAGCTGATTAATCTCCAAAGCACACATCTGCTACCAGGTACAGTGAAACAGTGAGTGTGCTCTGATATTTGTGTAAGTGCATCTGCAGGTTACATTTAAGCTGCCTACAATGGCACTAATGCAGAATTTGTTCAGCCCCGCTAAATTATCTTGGCAGATGAGACATGACAGCTTGCTTCCTCTGAGCAGAGGAAGGCAGGGACTGACAGCCCTTGCCTGTGTGGAGAGGGTTCCTTTAATCTGTGGAAACTTGCCTGGTGCCATGAAGTAAACACATGTTCTGTTTCAGCTGAAAGCAATTTATAGAATCATAGTATTTGTTCCCATCTACCTAATTCATCAAAGCTGAAAGATCAACACTGCTGCTCACACTGCCAGTGCTGGAGGTGCAACCTCATGGGGCCGGGCACTTGCGCTTTGGTTCTGAAGCACTGACCACAAGTGTGCAAACCTGAGCTATAAATTTACTGTGAGGTCCAGAGGAAGAGTTGAGTCACATAGCTTAAAAGGCTCTGTGAAGCTTCAAAGCATGGATTTTGTGAGTAGTATGTCTAGAAGTAATGTTTGGAGTAGGAAAGCTGTTCACATAATCAGTTTTCCAGCATGGGATAGCCAGAAAATGTATCTTGAAGCAGACCAGAGAATGGGGAAAATCCAGTGGAAAGCCAGGTGAGCTGGGGTACATGTCAGTGCCTGCAGTAATGATTTTTTTTTTTTTTTGGTGCTCAAGTGACATTAAAAAAGCATTTTTGTCACTGTTCCTGAATCATAGCAGTTTTACACTGGCAGTGTGCACACTTGGAGTTGGGGGCAATGCCTGCAAACTTGGTTGGACTAGGAGGGTTTTAGGGCTCTGGGCCAGCCCTGTGAGCCTTTGCAGGACCTATTAACAGATGCTAATCATCCTGGATGCCACTTGCATCTTAATGCTTGAGAGACCTCAAGAACTCACTACATGTTTTTAGTCAGTTAATTAAAAAGACAGCACTAAAGCAGAGGCTTTTCTGGAGAGGCTGTATGGTTGGGTGGAACTGAGCTTTGCATCAGTGCTTGGAAGCCAACCTTGCTTTTGTCTGAACTCTTGTTGAACATGGAGTGTGTCCTTTTATGTTATGGTAGAGATTGTGACCCAGAGCTGAGTTGCTGGTAGATTCCCCTGTAGCTGGGAGCAGGGTGGCTATGGGAAGGGCGTGTGGGTGGCTCTACTACGTGCTGATAAGGTCTTCTGTACTGTCCAGGACTTTTTCTCCCTCCCTCCTCCCCACCCCAAATAAANCAAATAAAAGCAGACAAGCCCTCCTACAAGGGGAGTTGGAAAAAATTACATCATGGGATCCCTATGCCTGTCAGGAAGCCAGGAGACTGTAAGAGCTTGCTAACTTGCTAACAAAGAGCAGTCATGGGGATGGCACTAGCCCCAGGGAGGAAGAGCCATCCCATTCCTGCAGTGACCTTTTCCTGTTATCAGGGCAGTGGCCCCATCCTAGCCTTTCTGGACAAGGCAGATGAGATATTCTTGCTCTTGATGTAAAGCTATTTTGTGCATGGGCTCTTTTTACCCAAGGTCAAAGACCTGGCCAGCCGTGCCCTTGGAGATGATGATGGGGTGCTGGAAAAGCTCTGAGCAAGTGTCTGGTTGCTGCAGTAACCACAGCGCATCCACTTATAGATGTTATTTATGTGATGCTAATATGAGATGAGCCATTCTTTGTCTAGTAATGTGCATGTAGCAGTGTGTTTGAGATGATTCTGTCCCACTGGCTTTTCTCCCTGGGAAGTCTGGATAGCCTCCTGAAAGGGGTTGGTTTGTAGCATATTACGTCATCGCTCTGTCCACTCTGGTAAAAATGCTGATGTCAGTGCCTGCAGTTGAGACACTGTCAAATCTGAAGCTTGGAGGCCTTTCTGGTGCAGGGATGTGATGACTTGTGATGTGCTCCAGCACTGCAGTGTGAGCAGATCGTCCTGCCATCCGGGCGGAGGATGGAGATGCCACAGGCACATGGAGCAGTTTGGCTGTGGGAGCTCACACTGATGGTCTGGTTATTGCACACTGCAGCCCTCAGTTCCAGTTTGTAGAGCTCGGGCATTGTGGTGAGCCTGCCAGCAAGGCTTTGGATCTCTGATTCATGTAAAATGCAGTTTATTCTTCTGCTCTGATACAGTTTCTGTCAATAAGGTTTTTGCTAATATGTTGTGAGGGAGCATTTTCCCTCCACTGACCAGTTTGCTTCTGAACTGGAAAAAGAGGGGAAATGGGGAACAGCAGGGACTGTTTAGTTGTCGCCAGGAGACGCACTACTTACGTGATGCAGACTTTTACCTTGGAGCCTGTAATCGAAACCTGGCGCAGCTTAATCATCTCATAGCTATCTATTGTACATCTCAGCCTGGATATGAAATCAGCAGCAAGCAGTCAAGTGGCAGACACTTATGATAATCCTGTAAGGCTAGTCAAAACTGATATTAAAAAATTATATACAAATCAAATCTGAGTAGAAACCAAATGTTAACTACTCAGCCTAAACACCACTCAAGGTCTGAAGTTACAGTATTATTGGTTCAGAACATACTTCCCTGTTGTGAAACCATGTAAATATTAACCACTTTGCTGGAGCATTGGGTTAAAGGGAACATCCTGATGCTTACTGTTCTTGGTCGCTATTCTGTATAATCACTTGTTTTGAAAGTCAGGAAATATTTTTTGTATTGTATTTGGGCTGCTGCTGTGTTCTCTGTACCTGAAGAAGAGCAAGGCGTGCCCAGTGGATGCTGGGCATGGTGAGGCTCCTCTTGGAGGAATGTACTTGTTAATACTCTGAATTTGAACTGGAAAAGACAATTGAAGTATTGAACACTTCTCCTTTGCTAGGATGCTGTAAGATCCATGTACAATTATCCTGGTAGCATGAGAGTGAGTTCCTATGGCTGTCTTTACTCCAGCATCTGCTTCAGGAGCTGGAGAGCAGACAAAAGCTTCCAGGCCACTTGTAACTTCTGTTGGCTAAACCCAGGTTTTTGTAACAGTATCACTGAAATGGAGGAAAAAAAATCAGTGCTTCTGAGTGTGAAGTGCTTCAGTTTGGGCTGAGAGCATTCTGAGACATTGCAGAAGAGTCCTGGTTTGAGGGAGCTTGGGTAAACTGGAGCTGTTACAAGTGTAACACAATGTGAATAAAAGCTGCAAGCTCAAAGGGTGTGCATCTGATCCGTGACTCCCTAAAACCAAAGCACGTTGGCAGTTCACAAAACTGTGGAGGTCTGTTCATAAGGCCAAACTGATGAGGAAAAATATCCTGCCCCTTCAGGCAGCTTCTTAGAACAATCTGATCTTGATACACAGCATTACAAGGCTTGATACATAAGCCTTGAGCTTAGCTGTATGCTGTGTCTTAAAGCAGAGATGTAATGTGGCTATTGTGGTGATAAACTTTTGCCATGCTTAGCTAGAGTGTGTCACAGAAAGGCCAGAGCTGGATTTTCCTATACTTCTAACTCTGAATTTATAGCATGAAGGGATGACTTTTTTTTTTGTGCAGGCACAAGTGTGATGGAGCAAAGGATGCACAGTGGACCTCTGTTTTCCTCTTTTGTACCCAGGTCATGATATATCCAGACTGTTTGAATTCCTGGTGTTGCTGGACTTCATGTAGTATGTGTTTGTGTGGGGTTTTTTGTTTTGGTTGGTTGGTTGGTTTGTTTTTCCCTACCATTTTTAATGCAAACTGCTGATGTGTGTGGGGAGTCACATTTTGGTATATAAATGCAGTTTCCTAAATAGTGATTTTTAGCTATGCCCTGGGCTATTTTGTCCTGATTGGGATGCTGTCCTTGTGAACATGATGGTTGGTCTCTCAAGTTACAACTGCCATTAAAAATACCAGGTGGCACATATCATCCAAATGCAAAATACCAGCGATCTTAAACTGCTGGTTCTTATACACTTTGTTATAAAGCTTCAAGGGCAAGACCTACCACCCTACTAGAGCACCATGCTTTCCAGACAGCTGGAGAACACTGAGTCCTTGAACTCTTCTCTCCCCTCCTGTTTAATGCAGAGCATGAAGAACGGTGTGTCTGCCTCCTGTGACCTGGGCCTGTGCTCTTGTCCTTGATTTACCTGGGCATGAAAAGTATTTCAAAAGTATACCTCTCTTCTTTAGGATGGGAAATGATTGATTGTATGTTTGTCTTCCAGATAGTAAAGCCATAGTTGATGGAAACTTAAAGTTGATCCTTGGGCTGATATGGACCCTTATCCTTCACTACTCCATTTCCATGCCAGTGTGGGAGGATGAAGGTGATGATGATGCAAAGAAGCAGACTCCGAAGCAGAGGTTGCTGGGCTGGATCCAGAACAAAATTCCTTATTTGCCAATAACAAACTTCAATCAAAACTGGCAGGATGGCAAAGCACTGGGGGCTCTTGTTGACAGTTGTGCTCCAGGTAAGTCCTTTGATTTGATGGTCAGTGTTTTCCTTGCTTGCTGTCTTCATTACTGCTCTGCTCTAGCATTGCTGAGCTGGAGACAAGAATGAGCCTTTCAAGAAAACCCAAGTCCGAAGAGCCCAACTGTGGGAAGCAGCAAGTTGTAAGTGACTTGTCCAGGAGAAATACTGGCCCGAAGTGGAATGTGTGATTGCGTTATTGGAGGCAACACATCTAGCTTTGTAATTGGGTGTAAGGGACAAAGGTGCAAATGCTGGCTCCTGAATGCCAGAAAGGCTTGTTCCCACAGCAAGTGCCAACAACCTTTCAACTTCAGGGTGCAGCAGGAGGCTTCACGTGTTCTGCAATAGGATTGCAGAGGGAGCACAGAGCAGCCAGAAGCTGCACACTACCTGGAACTTCAGTCTTTAGAAAGCTGAGGCTGTGCTACTTATAGCAAGTAATGTGATGAAGTGTGAAAAAAGCAGTTTCCTCCGCCTCTTGCAAATACTTGCCAGAGTATTTGCTGGTGTTCATCTAATGCAATCTGGGGTGCTGTGGCAAGCAGATTAAATCTAATTTTCCAGATTTGCTTCAGGAGAGCCAGTGAAACATGAAGGATGGCTATATGTATTCATGCTGAATTTGGAGGGTATCTTGCCCCAGCTTAAATTTAAATCAGTGCAGTTGTGTGGCTGACTGAAAAGCTATCCATCTATGTGGTTGTCAGGCAAGGTGTGTGCAAGGCTCTCTGAAACGGCTGTTACTGCCTGTGCCATAAAGGCCTGTGAAGGTACTGGTTGTTGCTTCAGAAGTGTTTCAGTGAGTGGCACGCGTTTATCTTGCTGTGGTTACTTCTGCAAAGCTCTGAATGTCTTTGTGTGTAGCAGCATAATACAAGTGACTTGTGGAGTTTGTACTTGGTTTCTTCAGCTAGGGAAGATCCTTTGCAGGTAACACCTAACAACTGAAACATGCTTGCAGGCCTGTGCCCTGACTGGGAAACGTGGGACCCGAAGAAGCCTGTTGACAATGCTCGGGAAGCCATGCAGCAGGCAGATGACTGGCTGGGTGTGCCACAGGTAAGACTGTGAAGGAAGCACAACTGTTGGCTGTGTACTTGCATCCAGCATCACTTTAGATTGAGGAAAGCAGGTGAAATTACTTGTACGCTTTCAAAAGTTACAGTTTACTCATGTGAAATTGCATGAGAAAGGACAAATTGTAAGGAAATGCACTGTTATGTTTTAGAGCTGTGGTTTTAAGATTTTGTGTGTGTCTTCACTGAAGACATCTGGTGGTGTAGCATGTAGGGCAGAGGAAAAAGTCCATATGTAGTGGTGCCTGCTTTGTTAGTCCATGGAGTGTGTTTGTTTTACTGCATTGAATTCTGCAGAAGAAAAACTCCTTGTCTTAGGAAATCACCTGCAAATATGACTTTCAAACAGAGAACAATGTATTTGCAAACAGGATTATTTTCATGCTGACAGAATTGTTGAAGTCTCTGAAGCTGTTGGAGCAGCTTGTATCATGGGACCAGGAGAAGACTGATCACAAGTTTCTCTGTGCAAGCACTGCAGTTCAGTGCTGTAGCACACAGGATTATGAATTACTAATTCTTCTGGTTTCAGTTATCCCTGTGTTGCTTTTCAGGGGGAATATAGCTACCATTGTCTTGCCTTCCAGCTGTTTAGTGTGTCATTGTATCCTGAGAACCCTTATAACCAAGGCACAAAAAGCCCCAAACCACATTTTGGAGCATAATGATCTTGATTTTCTTGCTATGAGATGATAAATGATGTTGTATATACCGAAGGGAAAATAAATATAAGAAATACCATTATCATCCAGGAATTTTGAAATGTAAGCCTCTGTTATAGCTGTGTTTCTGTGTTGACATGTGGTAACCAAGCACTGGAACAATATACTTAATTGCTCTGTCTTTCAGGTTATTACCCCTGAAGAAATTATCCACCCTGATGTGGATGAACACTCTGTAATGACTTACCTGTCCCAGTTTCCCAAAGCCAAGCTGAAACCAGGAGCTCCTTTAAAACCTAAACTGAATCCAAAGAAAGCAAGGGCTTATGGCAGAGGTAAGGGCTCAGTGAGCTTAAGCTGCACAGAGCATTTAACTCTTCAGAAAGCTGGGTGGGGTTTTTTTGCTTATGTTGAACTCCAGACCTACTGTAACTGACTTCAAAGTTTCACTTGTGTACTCTTGGTGTGGTGCCTAGTTTCAGAAATACATGGATATAGTCCAGAAGACACTCCTAGTTCTAACATGTAAATTCCCCAAAGTCTCTGAACCTGTTCTGCAAGCTACCAGCCTTGCAGTCCACAGCTGGAAGAAGGAGCATGATATGGGGCTGAAACAACCTCAGTATGAAATTTAAGCTATCAGTATTGCTGCCGAGGGTTCTAGCACTAAGTGTTTCTTGTGATGAAACACTCATAGGAGAAACCTCTTTACCATCTATGTTTATCTCTGAGCAGACTGTAGAGGCAGTGTCTAGTCTTCCAGGCCTAGTGAGAGATGTGTATTGGGGTCAGCTAATTCTAAATAAACTATCTGAAATGATCAGCAGGTGTGAATACTTTGCACATGCACAAGGGTGGGTTGGTAAACCTTCAAACATTAAATAGTCCTGAGCTTTTGTTGTAAGGGCTGTGTTTGCCACGTTGAAGTAATTGTGTGTAGATATGTAGGCAGTTGTATTTTTAACTTACCCTTTCAATAGATAATTCTTGTAACTTCTGATGTGATTCTGTTCTAGGTTGGAATGCAATCACAACTAAATGAATAGCAGGGTTTTTATCCTTAATGTTCTTGGTGTGAAGCAAGACATTACTTACACATTACACTTTGTCTGTTACATCTTTTTTGAGATCTGGGGCCAGCTGTGGTCCTTCAAGCCTTTTTAGAACTAGTAGATTTCATAATTGGGTGTACAAGAGTGAAATGGAAAGAAACAGAATTTTTCTTATTTTTTTTCCTCGTGTTCTTGGGATTTTTGGTGTTGTTTTTTTCAACCTGAATTTCCATTGAAACTTAATTAGTGGAATGAATGAGTATGGATCTTGCCTCTGCACTGCCTACTGTCACAAGTGAGTCTAGCACAGCAAACCACAATAGACACATTTGTTAGATCCCAAATTTATAGACTACCTATTCTCCACTTACTGTGTAAATAACTGATCAGCCTGCCTCAATCTGTTAAGACTGGGTTTAGTCATGTTGTTATTATTTTCAAAATGGGCATTATTTTGTTGTCTACTACTACTTGTGCATGCAGTGTTCTGGAGCTGTTGTAATGGAAATGATGAAGGGTGATCAGCTCTTGAAAGATTTGATGGGGTTTTTTAAGTTAATTGCCAAAACAGAGTCAGTAAATATAACTGACAGTTCTGACTGCTAATGTATGTCAGAACCAAAAAGGGTTGCAGCAGTGAGGAGCTTGATGTCATACCGGGCAGGGTGTTTTGGACACATATGTAACACATCTTCATGTTTCCAGAAAAAGGTCATTGTCACGTATGAAGTTGGTCAGTCTTTGTTTTTTTCATGTACTACAGTAAGCTATTCATAACCTCCCAGTGTGAACCTTGATAGTAACATGTCACCCTGGACACTGCAGTGGTTTGATTCTAGGGCAGCTGTGTGTAGACCTGATGCAAAGGGAGACTGCAGAAGTGCTGTACAGAATCGTAGACATCATGACTGACACACCGAGTTCTTGTTTACCCAGCCAAAGCAGATCTCTGAGAAGAAAGTAAAATCTAGATGGTGAATTGTAGGCTAATAAAGTACTGTGACTAATGCTGTCCCAGCAGAAGCTGTCTTCTAAGGATAAGCAATCCTTCTCGTTGTGCTTGCAGGAGGAGAGATGTGTGGTGGACTGAAGATATGCAGCGTGAATTTATAGCTGTTTAAACTAGATGATAATCTAGGGCTTCATTTGAAAGAATGAACTTGTCAATTGTTAACACTTTATCAGAATGCTCAGATTTCCTAGTAAAAACATGATCTTCCTCGCCTTGCTCTCAAGTTACTGTTTTCTGAAGATAAACAAGTTCAGGAATTCTGTTGTTCACAACCACTTCCTTTATAATGTATCAGACATTGCACTTTCCACTAATTGTGCTATGGAGCAGTAGTGCCCATGGTTTTATGAATAAGCTGAGGAGTAATTGCCTTGGCCGGAAGGGTATGTGTGTTTGGGCTAGTCTGGAACTGGCAACTTTGGGAAGTTCTTCCACCCACTCGGTCTGACACCACCATGACAGGTGTCATGACCTGAGGCTACGTAGAGGGAGATGACGAAACCCTGCTGGTAAATGCATGCTGTAGCAGGCCCTGTGCTGAGAAACAAGGAAACTGATTAAAAGTTAAGTGGAAGCAGCATGGAATTGCAGGATTTTAATGATTTAAAGAGGTTCTTGTGTGCCATTTTTAGTGTTCGCTTTCACAAGGTAGTTTGAGCAGCTTTGAAATAATAATGAATCCGAGCAGTGTCTGTACAGCTGAATTCTGAAAATGGAGTAAAATGGGACAGTATAAGAGCTGTCTTACTTAGGTCTTTCACCCATGGCTCGAAGATAATGCCTTTACCAAAAGGCATCCCAGAATTTCTGTCCTGTCTCCCTGGTTGCCCTTCCTGCATTGCATCACCATTGCAGCATTTATCTGAGTGAAGCGGAGCAGCTCCTAAAGAGCTGCAGATACCTTGCTCACTGTCAGCATCAGCTGGGCACTTGCCCAATGTGGGGTTGACTCTCGGTACATTGCTTAGGCAAGTAGAGTGACTTGCTTTCACCTGGAACAAGATGCCAGCTGGGTTCTTGACTCGGCCAGAGATTGAGGTGAGCACTAGTGATTTGAACAAATTTTAGAAATGCTTGTATTGTAAAAATAGGGATTATTGTGAATATGATGCTGTGGGCAGATGGTGAATGTGGCCTGAGGAAGCTGGAGGCTATCTCCAACCTGTCCAACCCGTCCTCCCAGAGATGCCCCCAGCACAAAACTACCTTTTGGGTTTTGCACCAAGAGCTAATGTGCTGCTCTCCATGTCTCACAGGGATTGAGCCTCATGGGAACATGGTTAAGCAGCCTGCCATCTTCACAGTAGACACCATCAGTGCTGGGCAGGGAGACCTTATGGTCTTCATAGAGGATCCAGAAGGAAACAGAGAGGAGGTATGTGTGTTAAATATTTTCTGTGGAAGAGTAATTCTGGCCTGAATGAACACAGAAGTTTTTGCAGTAACCATGCTTTTTACAAGTGAGGCCTTAGCAGATAAGCAATCTGAAAAGAAGCTGCAAAATACCATTTATCAGAAGTACAAGCCTCAAGCTTTTCCTTGTAGTTGCCTTACTGGATGAACTTGAAAAAATGTCAATGTCTGCAACTAAGCAGCAGAACTCCAATGTCCAGTAGTTGTAGAGCTTTAGTTTGACTGGCCAAGTACATTCTGACATGCTTTTAGATAACACCCATCATTAAATCACTGCCTGCCCTTACTCATTCTGCAGGAATGGCTAAAGCAGCTATTTAGATGCAATAAATCATTTTGAGTTTAAATACTGGTTTTAATGTTTAGAGAAACTTCTCATCCAAGTGCTCCACTTGATCATGTTACAACATTCCAGAAAAATACATCTCTATGTTGGACTTAACGCCTCCTCTGTTCTGGACTGCCTTAGAGCAATTAATAACAAGGGAAAGGGCTGGGATCGGTAGAGGGTAGCTTGCTTCATTTCATATAAAGACAAAACCAATGTTTTGTTTTTTTTACACATGATAAGAGAAGCTATAGGAAGAATCCCTACTCCCACAGCAACACACTTCTGGTATTGCTGACTAGAAATAGTATGCAGTGTCAAGCATTACCCAGAAAAGTATTAGGCTAACATGCATAGGCACAGCTCAGCAATGGATGTGTTTTCTCTCCTAGGCAAAGATAACACCATCCAGTGACAAAAATAAGACCTATTCAGTTCAGTATGTGCCAAGGGTTACTGGACCTCACAAGGTAAGTTGTGTGTCAATAACCAGTATTCTCTTGCTAAATGTGCTGCTTTGCCTGTTGTTAACATGAGTCCTTGAGGGCTACCTGCTCACAAACAGTGTAATAGACACTCTGGGCATCCTGAACAAACAGTAACCTGATGTGGCCTTAATTTTCTCCATCTGGACTATTGGTCTGCTCCCTTCTCGAGGAGGGCAAACAAGGAGTGTGTTGGGAGAAAGTGCATGGGCGTTTATGTATTGGGTGCTACAGCTGGCTCCCCTCTCATGTGGGGCCACTTCTTGCAGCTTGTGAAGACAGTTTTGTGGGTTGTCAGAGATGCAGGGGAAAGTACCAGGTTGTCTCTAAGACATTTCTTTGCTGATGATACGTATACCATAGGGGTTTTGCAGAGAAGTTTCTTCACCCAGCTCTGTCCCTAATTGTCTACAGAAGCAGGTTTACGATGGGTGCTCCAATTGCTTGGCACTTGCCTGAGTGGCTGGTCCCTACAGTCAGCCTGAAAAGATAAATTCAACTTCTGCTGCCACTTCACTGCTAGGCGGTGATCTGCCTCTTATTGGCACATCTGCATTCAAGCATCCCCACTGCTGTGGCAGACTCTGTGATCAGTACCACTGTAAGGAGATGGCCAACAGTTACACTGCATGGACAGGGTGAAGTTTATGGGATGTATGGTGTCTCTCATCTCTGAGGTATAGACTCTATGCTAGGAATGCAAGTGCTTCACCCCACACTTGGCTATGTGCTGGTGACACTGAGCTTTGCCTCTGCCTGATGCGTCAGAGCTGATGCTGTCTATCTCTAGGTTTCAGTCCTGTTTGCTGGACAGCACATCTCAAAGAGCCCATTTGAAGTGAACGTTGACAAAGCCCAGGGAGATGCAAGCAAAGTAACAGCAAAGGGACCGGGACTGGAAGCAACAGGGAACATTGCCAACAAGCCTACCTATTTTGACCTCTACACAGCAGGTAAGCAGGATTAATGAGTGCTGAAGTCTTGCAGCTTCCTCAAACGTGAGGGGAACTAAGTCTTGAAGTTCAGAGGTGAAATAATAGACAGGCTGCTCTGGAGGCCTCAGCTGTCTCTCTGAAATGTTTGACGTATGGAGGTGAGCTGAGTCAGGAAGGTGCTAAGTGCTACAGAAAAACTTGCCATGAACAAGCTGAAAGGCAGCAGGCAGGTTCCAGGCTGTTTTTTTCCAACTCATTTTAAACAAGTATGTGACATGCCCACTTCTGAAGGCAGAACTCTGAGAATACTGCAGATGCTTAATGTGTTCTGTATTTAGCTTTACAGAACAAATCTACTGCAGTGGTACTTTGGGTACTTCAATGATGAACTGTTTTCAACCTCTATCTATTAGATGGCTACTGTCTTCATTAGGACATCTCTATCATGTGACTTGTCACCTGCTATTATGCCAGTGCTGTAGCCTAGAGAAATGAGTCAATAAGACGCTGCAAATGCTAATTCATTTAGAACAATGTGAAACTTCTTAGGGCAGTTACTTGGAAGTATTTAAACACCAAAAAATGCTGAGTAGCATATTTTAAATTGCCTTCTGCCTGAGGGAGCTTAGAAAAAAAAGTGGTTTATAGTGAGGAGAAGTGTTATGTTCAGCCTCTAATTGGGAGAGGGAGTGGTCTGAATCATGTAGAGACATGTCTGGCCTCTGAAAGTGTCTGGAAAACTGTTTTTGTTGCATGATGAGTTGAATAAAATGCAAGAAGAGCAGGTGTCTGAATGAAAGTGAATACGTACAGTCTGGGAGAGAAGGATTCTTTTCCAGGTCAGCACACACATTGTCTGAGCTCTTAATCTAAACAGCTTTAAAGCTTGGGAGGTTGAACTGACTGATAAAGTTGTGGGCTAAACTGTGATAAAGGTGCTGCAGGATGGTAGCAGTAGGGTAACCAGGCTGTATGTGTATTCAGTACTATAATACTATACTGAAACCCTGTGGCTGGAGCAGCAGAGCCCTGTCATTTTGGCTTTATGGAGATGCCACCATCCTGTCTTGCCCCCTCCTACCCGACTGTCTGGTTCCTGTCAGCAGAGGCTGGATGTTTAGGCTGTGTGTAGAAATGGTAGCAGAGGATGCCTGGCCGAACCCAGGCAGCTGTCTGTGATCCTAAATACAGTGCATGTTGCTGGGGGGAAGCCAAAGCTCAGCTGGGCTTGTTTCCTTTGCAGGTGCTGGTGTGGGTGACGTGAATGTGGAAGTGGAGGATCCTCAAGGGAGAAGCCTTGCTGAGGTTGTAGTAGAAGACAAAGGCAACCAAGTCTACCGTTGCACCTACAAACCTGTTCAAGCTGGTCCTCACATTGTCAAAGTGACTTTTGCTGGGGAGGCAATTCCCAAAACTCCTTGCACTGTTCTCATCGGAGAGGGTATGCTTCATAAAAATGCACCTAAGTGTAGATAGCCACTTTTCTCTGTGGATGTGATCACAGAATATGCTTGAATCTTGCCTTGAACATTCTTCGTACCTTTCAACATCTCAGACCTGATTCAGCAGGTCAACTGGGTACTCAGAGTAATAAGGCTTTTGTTGCTAGACTTTCCTTTCTGCCTAGACCCCCAAACATTAAGGTGCCCTTTTGTATTTTTTTAAGTATTTTATGCAGCTATGCAGTGTCTTGCTGTTTTCCACCTTTGTCCTCAAATGACTATATTTACTGATTTCCTCCTTAACTGACACCTAACTTGCTTTCTGTTCCATCCTTACGTGCTCCTATGCTTTTAGATCTCTGCTCATCTCTCCTGAGCTACCCTCCATTTGTGGAATTTTGGACTTCACTGCTAATGGCCTCATAGTTGGTAAGAGGTGTGCAGGATGCTCTGTAATGTTTGCTTTTTTTAAGCTTCTACCCTGCAGCTTATCCCAGCCAAAAGGGTTTATGGCTTTGCCAGGGTTGGGGAAGAAAGTTGCAAGCAAACTGAAGCGGTGTGTGACCCAGTCAGTGAAACTGGCTTAACCACAAGCTGCCTGACTCAGTTGTGTAAGGTCTTTGCAAGCTCTTCCCACTCCACCTCGGGTATGCTCCTGTATGCTCCCACCGAGTTTTCGGAGCTAGCAGATGGCATGTGATCTTCACTTACACCATTCAGTATAGGACATAGAGTGATGTTGGCTGCTGCAGGGGTGAGGGTAAAACTTGGAAACTATTGAAATGAGTAAAAACCTAATGAGCTGCTTGGCACGGCGTGGTTTGGGGGAATGCATGTTGGTTTTACGCTGCTGGGAAGCTGCGATTATTTGTAGGCATCTTCAAACCCTTCAGGTCTCTGGAGTTGAAGACCACGTGATAGCTGGGATTGCATAACAAACTGTTTGTAAGCACGTGTTACTTATTTATGTAGCCACTCTGCAGGCCTGGAGAAGCACCTGGAGTAAAGGGATCAAGCGTAAGCTTAAGCTTGGCCATATGTAACCTGCTGTTACCCTACCCATGGCTGCTTTGGTCTGCAGAAGGCTTGATGGAGTTGTTTCTGAAAGCATGAACTGTGACAAGCAGGGGATTTTGACATGACATCTCTTAACAAAGCACATGCAGAACTCTGCTTTGCTAATAGCAGTTATTCAAGTGTGCTTCTGAAAGAACAGCACAATAACACTGTTTACTGGGATTTACCAGCAAAAGGAAACTTCATCTTATGCTACAGAGTGCCTCTTAATGCGAAAGGCATCAGGAAGATTGTGCCTAGTGAATATCTGTATATGATATCAAAACTTTTATAGGGTTAACCGGCATCAAATTGGAAAGCAACAGAGTTTCAGTATTTACTTGAATTCTAAAAAATGGCCCTTGCAAGGGTCAGTGTTGACTGACTGCACTGAATGCTACTGCCTGAAAGTAATGGGACATAAGCAACAGCTGTTAAATCTTACACTGAAAACAAAGCTGAAGTTGCCCTAAGTCAACATTAAACTAAAGGTTGTTCCAGGTTGGTTTGGCTACATGTATGTTGAGAATCAAAGACGGTATTGATGTCTGAAATTCCCTTGCAGCCTGCAATCCAAACGCGTGCCGTGCCACTGGTAGAGGTCTGCAGCCCAAAGGTGTCCGCATGAGGGAAACGGCTGACTTCAGGGTTGACACAAGAGCAGCGGGGAGCGGAGACCTCAGCGTGACTATAAAGGGACCGAGTAAGTGTCCGGGTCAATTTGTGTTGTGGATGTGTTTTGGGGAAGTGGGGAAAGCGGAGACTGTGAAAAGGAAGAACAGTGTGAAGGTGGTGGCCTGATGGAACTGATGAGTTTTGTATTGCTATAAAAAGTCAAATTTCACAAGTGTTTTCTGGTGCTTTCTCTAGCGTGAAGGTTTTGATCTGCAGGTCTGGTTAAGGTCACACCTGGTTTTAGTTGAATGTCAGCTAGCAAAACTTGAGAAAATCCATGCGTCTGCCTGCTGTGACCTCCAAGCTTTGAGTTCACATTGCATCTCCATCTGCTCTGTGGGAGCAAGTCAGGCTCCAGGGTCTCTGCCAGGGTGTAAATCCTGCTCTCATAAAACTAGAAATGGCTCAGAGTAGCATTCCTGTTTGAGCCCATGAGCAGGGGAGGAGGGGGCTGAAGGCACCCGTGGGCTGGCATGAAGACCTGCTGGGATCCATCCCTAGGTCTTTTGTGTCTCGAGCTCTGGATGTGGCCCTCCACCGAGAATGCAGCAAGCTGGGGTGGTGGGAGCACTGGCAACTGCTGACTGGTGCAGTGGGCTCCTGTGTCTGCCAGCAGCGGTGGTCTTGCTGCTGCCTTGGGGAGCTGCTGTGCTTGTGTAGTACTTGTGAGACGGCCACCTCCCCCCTGCTGGGCCGGTATTAAAAGGTGCATTGTATTGCCTTCACCTCCTTCACACGCACAATGCTCTGACTGTGTGGCTTAATTCGGCTGGGGGGAAGCAACAGACGTATCGATGCAAATTTTAGTGTATTAAGCTTTTTGCCCTAAATTCTTCATCTTGAAGAAAATGAAAAGTAGGCATTCCCTGCATACTTGTGGTTCCAAAGTCTGATGAATGTTAAGCTTTTTTGTTTTAACATATGACATGCATCATACTGCAGACTAAGAAAATAAAACACAAGGGAACCTATTAAATCTGGTAACTTAAAATACTTTCTGCTGTATTTCTTCTGGAAATGTTTGCTGTCTTTGTCCTAGAGGGCAACTAGAACTAACTTCCCTTCTAACATGACCTTTTTTTTTTTTTCGGTGGAGGAAATTTATTCCTGCAAGCTAAAATAAATATTAGAAAACATGAACTTGTCTAAGTAATTGAAGGCAGGATGGAAGCTGTTAAGTTTAATGGTGAATTGATCTTTCAACAGAGGGCTTGGAGGAGCTGGTGAAACAAAAAGGCTTTATGGATGGTGTGTATGTGTTTGAATATTATCCAGCTACCCCAGGGAAGTACGTTGTTGTGATTACATGGGGTGGGCACAACATCCCAAAAAGGTGAGTTAGATGTAGCTTTTTCTGAATTTTTGTGCCCTTTGGTGGGTTGTGTAGTTGTTGGGCTTTTAAAGCAATGCTGACCTCTGAAAAAACTCAGGGGGAACAATGTTAGAGGCAAGCAGTTGCTGTGACAATTTATCTACAGCCTGGTTTAGGGCTGCAGCAGCTTATATTGGGAAAGCTTTGAAGGGTGATTCACATCAGTCTTGCTAAACTCAAACTGATGCATACCAAAAAAAAAAACCAACAACCAACCAAACAAAACCCCAAACAAACAAAAACAAACAAAAAAAGCAACACCAAAACAAAAGCAAAATAAAACTTACTGGATCATGTAGCTTGGACTTCACTGTGAGTTTTTGAAGAGATATGTTATTTTAGTGTCCTTAGCTACAGCAAACAGTGCAAGCCAATTATTTGGCACTCAGGATTTGTGATGCAAGACATAATCATGTGATGGTTGGATGACGTCTTTGCTAGAAAGTTTGCTGGGCACTGTGCCACTGCATGATAGCATCTATTATTTTAGGAAATCCAATGTAAAGCCTCATTAAAATGTCTGGGTAAAATGTGGATGCTCTATTTGTCCTCGCTTCTAATCCCATGCTTCACTTTTCTTTTGTAGCCCCTTTGAAGTTCAAGTGGGTCATGAAGCAGGTCCTCAGAAAGTACGAGCCTGGGGGCCAGGACTGCATGAGGGAGTTGTGGGCAAGTCAGCTGACTTCGTGGTAGAGTCCATTGGCACAGAAGTTGGATCTCTTGGTGTGTTACTTAGTTTGCCCAAATTATTTATATACTGCAATGCTAGCAACGAACTCATGAGAAACAATAGCTTTCCCAGCAGTAAAAAACCCCATGTCTGTAAGGTGTTTTGGTCTAATGCTATCTTATAGCAGGGTATCAAAGGCAAGTCCGAGAGACAGGAATGTGTATAAATGGGGAAGCTTAATCTGTGGTTTTGTGGCATGATGACACCCGGAAGGGAATGATAGATTATCTCCTATATGGCTGAAGAAGGGTGATAGAGAGCATCAGGTGTGGTTATGGCTAACAAAAAGCAGTTTGTGGACGTGATATCAAATTAGCAGCCACCAGAAACCTGACATGAAGAACATACTTGTTCCTTTTTTTCAGGTTTTGCAATAGAAGGCCCTTCTCAGGCTAAAATTGAGTGTGATGACAAGAATGATGGCTCATGTGACGTGAAGTATTGGCCCAAAGAGCCTGGTGAATATGCTGTGCACATCATGTGCGATGATGAGGACATAAAAGACAGCCCTTACATGGCCTTCATCCGACCGGCTTCAGCAGACTTCAACCCAGATAAGGTAGTATATGAGAGTTCACCTGTGGCATAACGCATCTTTCATCTAACTACTTTGCAGGTGTTTCTGAAATTTTCTGGTAAAAGACTTGACTTTTCAGCTGCCTCTACTTAAAGCTCTCAGTTTGCCATGCTCCAGCCAGATATTGCTCAGCTTTTTCTAATAACACTGTTGTGGTTTTGATTTAATGTAGTGAAAGCTTGCTGAATTACTCCAGATTCTCAACTTCAACACTAGCCTCTACTTGTATCCTGTGCTTCATGCATTTTGTGGGAATGGGAAGGTCTTCAGAAATGAATTGCTTAGTGTCATGGGTTAGGGCAGGGATGACCACTAGGCAAATGCTTCTTGAAAAGAAAGGGACTAAGGGAGAGAGAATCATGGATTAGAAAAGAAAACTAAACCAGCTTTAATGAAAATAATAATAAAATGTATGCAAACCCAGTGCTGAATCCAGCTGCCCTAATGGCAGTTATGTCACCATCCCCACTGATGCTGTGGGCAGGCACAGGGGAAGTCACAGGCTGGACTCAGTGGCAGATGGAAGCAGATTCAAGAGACAGATTTTGTAACTGAATTCATGAATGTATGGATTAGAATCCAGAATCCTCCTCAGATACCAGCCATTGAAGAGGAGAACTTAACCCTTGTGATCCCTCAGCTTTATACTGAATGTAATATATATGGAATGGAAAGCCTTCTTGGTCAGTGTAGGGTCCCCTGTCCTGTCTGCTCCTCCCTGCACGTGCAGCCTTTTACTTTCTGCAGCCCCAACATGGTACACAAGCTTTATTGGTGACCTTGGTCCACACAGGAGCAAGTATAAGCCAGAGCCTTTCTGCACACCAGTCCTTGGCAGTAGCTTTAAACATTGAGTATTATCACTGCTAGAAGCAGACACTGTTGGCCAAAATATGTCATTAACTTCAGAAAGTGCAGTTATTTATAAGAGACTGAGCTGAAAAGGAAAATCACTGAACAGAATTTGTTTAGTTCTAATTCAAACCAGGGCACTTAGTTTTACTTATTTCTGAACTGCAAAACTCTTGGGGTGCCTTTTAGGTGAAGGCGTATGGCCCAGGCTTGGAGGGGACTGGCTGTATAGTGAACAATCCTGCTGAGTTCACAGTTGACACCAAGGATGCTGGGAAGGCACCACTGAAGATGTATGCACAGGTAAAAAGCCAAAGGCAGTTATGTGAAACTTCAGTAAAAGGACTTTAATACTATTGAGAAATGTCTTAAGTATTTCTAAATGCGTACACACCACTCAATTCTGAGCCTGTGTAATTCTCTCAAAGCTCTGTGCTTTGATCTGTGTAATGTAGTCAGGCAACAAACTTATTCAAGACAAGGTGACTTCTTCCTGGTGTGTGAAACACATGATTTTGCTTCCTTACTTGGAGTCTTCTCAGCAGACCCAAGCTGTAATTTCCTGGAGCTGTCATTTGGAAGCACCCAAAGTGTCTCTGAGCCTGTGAATTTCAGGCGAGCTTGTTAAAATATGTGTTGTAGGATGGTGATGGGAATGAGCAAGTGTTAGATAAGAATAATTTATGGGAGTGTAATTTACTTATTTCTTAAGTATTTCTGAGCTGGAGTTCTGGAGGAAAAAAAAACACCAAACCAACACATTTTGGAACAGTCTTGTTTAAACTGTACAAGTATTTTTCAAGTACCAGAATCTTCTGCTGTTGTTACTGCTTTTTAGGATGGAGAAGGAAATCCTATTGATATCCAGATAAAGAGCAAGCCTGATGGTGTGTTTGCCTGTTCCTATGTGCCAGTTAAACCAATCAAACATACAATTTCTGTTGTCTGGGGAGGAGCTAATGTGCCCAATAGCCCATTTAGGGTAAGTACAGAGATGATATTACCAGTTCTAGCCAAGTAGGACACTCATGCTTACAATTACTTGTCATTACAACTAGGATGATAAAAGCTTTCTGTGAACTTCAAGGATGCAAGTGTTGGAGGTCTCCTATCAGTCCAGCTTGGGGGAGTCAGGGCAATTCACTCTTATCTTGGTACTGTGTTCCTGTAGATTCTGTCCAAGCAATGCCCTGACTTGACTGTGATCTCAAGTGGGACACCAGTGTCTGATTCTGACCCTTGTAAATCCCTGCAGGTCCTTATAGGTCAAGGGAGTCACCCTCAGAAAGTGAAAGTATTTGGACCTGGCGTGGAAAGAACTGGCCTGAAAGCGAATGAGCCGACCCACTTCACTGTTGACTGCACGGATGCAGGAGAAGGTAGAGGCAGGCTGGGCTGTTGCTGTGGTATCAGAACCACGGGTCATGTAGAGGGGGTGGTGGTTATGTGTACCATTTCTTGCTGATTCTCCTTGTTTTGTAGAAAAATCTTGGGAAGCAGAGCATTGCAGTAAGTTGTGATGTGATCTGTTAACATTAATGTGGTGACTTGAACAGCTGGAAAAGGGAATGTGCTGGCTGTTTGGCTAGCAATGTTGGTACTGCCCTGTAGCAAAACCTCCAGTTGCCCTTTTTTTTTTTTTTCCAGGTGATGTCAGTGTTGGAATTAAGTGTGATGCTCGTGTGGTCAGTGATGAGGAAGAAGACATGGATTTCGACATCATCCACAATGCTAATGATACGTTCACAGTAAAATACGCACCACCTGCTGCTGGGCGCTACACTATTAAAGTGCTTTTTGCAGGAGAGGTTTGTAATCTTTGTTTTACAGCCTGATGTTTCTATAGTCTGTCTGCTCTTTGATCACCAAGCATGTGCCAATTCACAGCTGTCTGTGGCAGTTTACAGCTGGCCCCTTCCATTTTTGCTCACATGCACTTTTGTCACTGTTTCTGAAAACATTTTTGTAGTTCTTGAAGGTACAGAGGGATTGGCTTGAGACACTGAAGTTCAAGCATGTGATGTGTTGTGCTGGCATAATAAGTGTGGTCCCAGTGGTTGGGCAAAGCTGCTCTCTAAAGAACAGAAACTCAAAGTGACCTCAAGAGAATATTGGAATAAATTAAAAAAAAAAGAAGAAAAAGAGAAAAAAAAGTTTAAGTGAGGTGAAATTTACTCAAGATGGTGCTGGACTTAATGCAGAAGTATCTTAAAATTATTATCTGCTTTATCATCTGCTTATTTTTGTCTAGTGAAGAGTGACCTACTTATGTTTAGAGCTGTTTCTTTTGCAGGAAATTCCTACAAGCCCATTCAGAGTTAAAGCAGATCCCTCACATGATGCCAGCAAAGTAAAAGCTGAAGGACCTGGGTTGAACAAAACTGGTGAGAGCTGGGTTGAGATGGTGTTGCCAGTGCTTAACTTTGAGGGGCTGTTGTGGGGTAGCCACTGCTTGGCTGAGCATTGCTTGGGATGCAGCATTGCAGTCCTGGATACTGGGGGAGGGGTGCCAGGCAAGTTGGAAATGACTCCGTTCCTTTGGCATTTTGTTTGACTGGGCTTTATAGGTACTGAATGCTATTGGGAAGAGTTTCTTTATGTGAGATCTGCATAAATTAGAATTAACATTTTTCTTCAGGCGTGGAAAATGGCAAGCCAACACACTTCACTGTGTTCACCAAGGGAGCTGGAAAAGCGCCACTGGATGTGCAGTTCAGCAGCCCCGTGCTGGGAGAGGCTGTGGCAGATCTGGACATAATTGACAACTATGACTATTCCCACACTGTTAGGTACACTCCAATACAGCAAGTAAGTCCAACTCCTGTAGGAATACAAGAGTGAATGGCTCATGTTGCTGTGGTGCAGTGACCTCCCACTCTGGTACCTGTGCACAAAAGAACAAGCAGATAAAACCTGCCAGGGCGTCCTGTTCCTCAGGATCTCTAGAGCCTGCAGGACAGTTGGGATTGGAAAGTAATAATGCAGTTTTCTGGTGTTATCAACCAGCTTGTCACTATTTTCTGGGAACTAGTAAGATACTGAATTAGTAGCACATAGTTTATGTTGCCATTCCACGCCTTATAAGTTGAAGAGGAAAGGTGGCAAACCTTCCAAAATAGAACTGGCTGCTGCACCAGTTGCTCTGGGCTACCACGGTCCAGCAAAGTTGAGGCTGTGGTGTGTTGACTGTCAGGCTGCTGGGGTTAAAGGAGCTGTAGTGTAAACCAGAGCAGGGACAAAGCACAATGTGTGGTTGATAGTACAGTAGCTCCCCAGTAGGAAAGCAAATGAGTTGGTGATGAGGAGTGAAGCTGGACTAAATGCATCAAAGTATTTGTCTGTATTTGAGGTTTGCCCTTGGGTTGGGAAAAAACTCAGTCAAACTAGTTTTGATTCACGGCAGTGCTTCCTAGCAGTGCTATAAAAGAGCTGAGAGTGGAAGCTGCTAATAACTGGAAGTATTTTTCTTTATGCTGTGCTTGCATGTTTTTAAAGGGCCATTAAATACCAGAATGTACAAATTTCCTGTTTCTGAAGATGTAGGTACTCTAGTGCTGAGATTAAAATGTTTGCTGCTCTTGTTCTGCTGAACAAACTACTCTGTCATCTGCACCAGCTTCCTTGAGCGTAGTTGTATAAAAGTTGACTGATGTGGAGGACTGCAGCATTACTTGTCTGATAATGCTGGATTAGCATTTTTGGAAGCACCAGAGAGCTAGTGGTCATTTCTGGATAAAGCAGTTGCATGATCTCAGATGTGGCTGGCATGCCCTGTTTGGAGAAGCCTTTGCTTCTTCAGCCAGGTTTGGTATGCAGAAGGGAGCAAAGTCATCTGAACTCTGAGTGTGTGAGAGCCATACCAGATTGCTATGTTTCATGTGAAAAGCAGTGGTGAAACAAACCGGAATGCCCAAACCAGGTTTCCCACTTGAGTCTCCAAACTGGAAGAGTACCTTGGGTCAGGGAGGAGTGGTGGATTTATGGGAGATGCATGTGGATAGCAGTGTCAGGAAAGCAGTGGTTAAAATGAGGAGGTGAAAACAGACTGCACAATAATTAGTGTAGCCTGGTTGTTCCTCAAGGCTGTGAGCAATTAGGTCATTCCTGGAACCCATCTTTCTCAGGTTCATAATCGGTAGCTTCAAATGAGTCTCTGGATCCTTCAGAGCTGGGGGAGGATGTACTAGGTAGTTACATTCCTGAGAGGCCATGTCAGCAGCAAAGGAGCCGTGGTTTAATGCTGTTTACTCAGCCTTATCTATCTCAAAGTGTTGCTACAGCTACCAGTGTGTGTGTTTTCTAAAAACAACCGAGAGTAATTATGGAAGCTATTCACTAGCTTGCATGAAACATCCACGATTATTTCACTTGGGAGCTGAACTGTCCAAGAACGAAAAGTAAGCAAACAGTGAATATAGCTAAAATATGGACTGCGGTAGGAGACAAAAGGAGCACACATTGTGGGCTGGAGCTTGCCATGGCTGTGCAATGTTCCAGCCAAAATACACAAGACTATTAATCTTTCTAACTTGTAGAGCTTAAAGGCCTGGTATTTCAGATGCCATAATAATACGGCCTCTTTGCAGGCTTGGCTTTGGCCTGCCTCTCCATGCAGTGGAAAGGAATACCTGGACTGGAGCACTGGGACATTCATCTGGCTGTTGGGTTTGAGTGCCGGGAGGGTGGGAGCCAGCCTGAGCTGGAGGTTTTGCCAGGCAGCTTGAATATAGTATAATTAAATGTTGGAAAGTACTGTCTTTTTTTCTCTTCCTGCATTATATAGAAAACATTTAATACTTTGAAGGGCAGCAGTGGGATGAGAGATTGAGAGTCCATAAACCAGGAAGTTTGGCTGTGGTCAGCTAAAATCAATTATGTGAAGTGGTTATGAACTGCTCAGATATTAGTGTATCTCTGAAGTGAGGAACTGAGCTAACTTGAAAATTCTCCAACTAGGGTCCAATGAAGGTTCTGGTAACTTATGGTGGTGATCCTATCCCTAAAAGCCCTTTCACTGTGGGAGTTGCTGCTCCACTAGACCTAAGCAAAGTTAAACTCAATGGACTTGAAAACAGTAAGTACCTCTTGGCTGGAAGCCCTATAGCTTGTCTGTGAAGTGTCTCCTGAGCCTGGGCAGCAGTTGACATGTCCTTCTGGAACAGAAGTGGGCAAAACAAATTTTCTTTTTAACTTGTTACCTTTGGGATCAATCAGCTCCAGCTTTATAGCTTGATTGCTCTTAGTCTCTTGAGGACTGAATTTCAATGTAGAGTTAATATATTTATTTTGACAAAGATTACATAGCAGTATGTCAAAGCATGTGTTGGAGTTCAGTCCTATGTGGTGAGCACAGCTGGACTCTTCACCAGGCGGGTACCTGCTGCTGAAACCTGGGATCCTTGGGGCCAGGGGGCTGTTCAAATATATCTTAACTGCTACCATGCAGAATGTCGTTCATACAGTCTCTTTGTTTTCTAAAAGCAAAATAACTTAGGGCTATGAAATATGTTTTGTTCCTGAAATGAACCTCTGATACTGTCAGGCCATGTCTAACATGGCCTGTTTAGCACTGTAGCTTTGTAGCTCAAATCAATCAAAGCACTTGTTTATTTTTTTGGGTGGTGTGACAGATTCTTTTGCATGCAGAAGGATGCAGACTGAGCAGGGCTCTGCCAGTGCTTGCTCCCTCAGTGGTATGTGCACAAGAGATTTCTTGGAGCACTGTCTGATGTTGAGTACTTAACGCAGTAATATGGTTTTTGTCTTTTTCAGGAGTGGAAGTTGGGAAGGATCAGGAATTTGTAATTGACACTAAAGGAGCTGGTGGGCAAGGTAAACTGGATGTTAATATTTCCAGTCCTACAAGGAAAGCTGTGCCATGTCTGGTGGAACCAGTTCTGGGTAAGGAGTGCAGCTCTGCAAAATACATCCCAAGGGAAGAAGGACTGTATGTGGTAGATGTGAGTTATGATGGCAACCCAATCCCAGGGAGCCCCTATACTGTGGAGGCCACGCTACCTCCAGACCCCTCCAAGGTAAGTGAATGGTTTAGGGCTGTAAAAGCAACTGATACCTGAAAACTGAATTGTAAGCTATTACATGAGACTTGGTTTGGTGTTGACCAAATCAGATCCAGTAAGAATGCGACTCAGAACTGAGTTGTTCCTTTTGCAGGCTCCATGACTCATGGAAGTCATTTTTAAAACACAGTGAGTTGGAAAAACCATTGAACTAATTGAGACTACTGCAAGCATTCCACATAAGTGTGGCAAATACAAGTACTGCTGCTAATTTAATAGAACATCTTCTCTGTATTTGTTGAGATGCTTCTTTCTAGGGAAATAGATTTCAAGAAAAATGTTTTTACAGCCATCAAAAACAAAAGGTAGAAACATTAAAATATTTAATGTCTATATAAAAACAGCTATGGTGAGAGTATGAATATCCTTGCCTAGAAACCTCTTTGGAGGAGAGACACCAAGTTTATAGTAAAACTGGGACGAGTGGCAAAGGAGACCTTTTTGTCTATTTTGAAGAACTTGTTAATAGAGTCCCACATATGAATTAACTAGGCAGTCTGTGATGGCAATAACATGAAAGAATGAGTTTAGCTCAACTGCATATTCTCTTCTAGGTAAAAGCTCATGGTCCAGGTCTTCGAGGGGGCATTGTTGGAAAGCCAGCCCAATTCACGATAGATACCAAAGGGGCAGGAACCGGAGGTTTGGGTTTGACAGTAGAAGGCCCATGTGAAGCTAAAATTGAATGCTCTGACAACGGTGATGGAACCTGCTCTGTCTCCTACCTGCCTACAAAACCTGGAGAGTATTTTGTAAACATCCTCTTCGAAGAAGTTCACATTCCTGGTTCACCATTTAAGGCAGACATAGAAATGCCATTTGATGTCTCTAAAGTCATTGCCACAGGCCCAGGTCTGGAACGTGGTAAAGTGGGTGAGGCAGGGCTGCTGAATGTCAATTGCACAGAAGCAGGTCCTGGGGACCTGTGGGTGGACATGGTATCAGATGCTGGTTCCAAAGCTGAGGTCCAGATTGATGATAACAAAGATGGGACTTATGTCATAACATACGTACCACTCTTGGCTGGCATGTACACAATCAAGATGAGATATGGAGGAGAGCAAGTACCTAAATTCCCGGCCCGGGTCAAAGTGGATCCAGCTGTGGACACAAGCAAAGTTAAAGTGTTTGGGCCAGGAGTGGAAGGGAAAGGTAAGAATAACTGTTATCAGAGTTTGTAGTACTTGCAGTGCTTCATTCTACATGGAGTATTTTGAGCATCTGAAGTTGTACTAGCATTGCATGTTTCCATTGTGACCTTCAGATGGGAGTGTTTCTTTATGTTCCCAAATAAGTTGTTTATCATGCTGCTTCACAAGATGTTTTGTCATTCGAAATGCATGCAGTTGAAGTGACTCTTCTGATTGTATCCTGCAGATGTCTTCCGAGAAGCTACAACTGAGTTCACCGTGGATGCTCGACCTCTAACAAAGACAGGTGGTGACCACATCCGGACACAGATCATGAGCCCGTCTGGCTCACCTGCAGACTGCCTCATCCAGGACAATACTGATGGGACCTATTCAGTAGAGTACACACCATTTGAAAAGGGTAACCTCTGTTTTGTGGTTCTGTTGTTTTTTTGTTGGTTTGTTTGTTTCACTTGAGAGGTGAAAACCAAGAACAAGCAGCTCTTTTGACACTTTCATTTGGCAAACTGCTGAGATCTGCCAGTAACTTGGCATCTTAGAAAGATTTATTTTTTTTATCAGTAGAGGAGCTAATTCTGCAGGAAGTAGCTCTGTCTTAACTTGAAGTAACATTTATGGTCACTTGGCTTTGGCAGAACAGCACACAAATGTCATCTTGGTTATGAAACACTAGTGAAGTCTTGTGAAATGCAGGAGGAAGCTCTTAGCCATATACTGACATTTAAGTCTGTAGCATCTTATAGAAGTAATGTTAAATGATGACAATATTTAGGGAATTCAGGACATGTTTTCCTGCTCTTAACAGGTCCACACACAGTCAGTGTAACGTACAATGATGTACCTGTGCCAAACAGTCCCTTCAGAGTGAATGTGACAGAGGGCTGCCATCCATCACGTGTGAAGGCACAAGGACCTGGTCTTAAAGAAGCTTTCACAAATCAGCCAAATGCTTTTTCAGTTGTCACCAGGTAACTGGACCTATTTGATCCTTAAAGAATATCTGGGGGAGGAGTGTAATGGGCTGTGTGATGCAGGATGCAAAACCCAATACAAATATCTATAAAATATTTGTAAAATATTTATCGAAATTATATAAAGGCCAAGTTGTGTCCATCTGATTACTGTGTGTGCTACCTCATTGTGTACTGAGCACTCTGATCTGCAGAGATTAGTGGTTGAGACAAAAGCCTAGGAAGGTGTGAATGAGGTTATGCTGAACAGCTTTGCATGCCAGAGCATGCTGAAGGCTGGACATCAGAAGTCAGGTTCCTGAATTTCTGTTAAGGGTAAAAATGCAGCTGGAGCATGTGAAGGCTCTGAAACTGCTGTTAGAAGCAGATAATTCTAACAATGTGTTTCTGTTTTGCAGAGGGGCGGGAATTGGTGGCCTTGGAATAACTGTTGAAGGACCTTCAGAGTCTAAAATTAGCTGTAAAGATAATAAGGATGGGAGCTGCAGTGCTGAGTATGTTCCTTATGTTCCAGGAGACTACGATGTTAATATTACATATGGGGGAGAGCATGTTCCTGGTAAGAGCTCTTCCTCAGTGGCTTTCAGAAGGCGGGTGTTGAGCTAAGGACTTGGTGTCGTGGCTGCATCTCACTTGTGCCAGGGGATGTTGGGGTTTAACTTTCTTCTTTTCCTGGGAATTCAGGCAGAAGCAGTGTTGGCGTTTTTTCCTCACACCCATCAGGGAAGTGTGGAGCACGTTGCGCTGTGGCGCAGTAGTTCTGCAGAAGGGCTGCAGCCTCATCTCGTTTCTGAAGCAGCCTCTGTGTGGGCGTGGAGGAACCTCAGTGAGACTGTAGCACCCTCAGCAGGGAAGAAAAGAGTGGGTCCAGAAGGGTGGGACAGAGAAGGGGATGCCAACCCTTGACAAATAGCTGGTATTATGCATGAGTGGTGCATAACACAAGATCAAGAAAATAAGCCACTGGTATGTGAATGCCTTCAAGACTCTGTTCTGCAGTAAGATGGTGAGCTTGTAATGGGGATTATATTAAACACTGCAAGTTTTGGTCACCACAGGGAGCGTAGTAACTGTTTCTGAAATCAGACATTTGCTTAGCTCTGTGTGCATTTGCACTGGATGCTAAGCTGAAGCGAAGTAGGTTTAAAGAATGTTCCAGGTACATTTGGCATCCAGTAGTTTACAACTAAAAGAAGTATATTTTGTTTGACGCAAAGCATTAAATGCTTCTAAATGCCAGATGTGTTTTGCTGCAATGTTCCAGTTCTTATGTGCTGTCATACAGCATATACCCAGGTGTTCTTTCTGAAACAGTGTGAGTGAGCCAGTCCTTTGCTATTGGTCCTTTTTTATATGTTAACTTACTGAACTTGATAAAACATGAAGGTAACAAGTGCTTGCATGACACTGCTTGCACTTCTGGTTTCTTTTGTACTTTTTTTTTTTTTTGAGGTGTGAGAAGCAGATGGATCACAAGTGAATTGTTGAGTAGACAGTGAAAGTGTAGAAGCACCATCATTATACTTCGAACTTCTGCAGAAACAAAAATAGTGTGGAAGCTGGGGGGGTGGCATTCCTCCCTGAGGTTGAGGGATAACAGTAAAGAAGTACGAGGGAAAAAACAGGGGGAGTAGGAGTGGAAATGAAACTTTTTGTTTCCTGTAACTGTTAACTCTGTGGTGTTTTAATACTTGCTTGGTTAACTTCCAGGCAGTCCTTTCAAAGTTCCTGTAAAGGATGTTGTGGATCCCAGCAAGGTGAAGCTTGCAGGACCAGGTCTGGGAACAGCCGTTCGAGCCAAAATCCCACAGTCCTTCACTGTAGACACCAGCAAGGCAGGAGTGGCACCCCTCGAGGTGGTGGTGGCAGGACCCAGAGGTAAGAACTGAAGTGCTTGCATGGATAATGTGGTCCTGGGCCTGATTGCAAATGGGGTGATGCCACCTGAACGAGTATTCCCCTCTGTTCCTGTTCATCCAGCATGTGCACCTTGACAGCTGACCCATATGTCATGCTGTAAAAGAAGAACTGTGTCCTAGGTAGTACTGCTTTGAACAGTGTCTTTGGCTTTATACTAATTTTCAGAGCGGTAAGAGGTGATGTGAGTAACCATCACTGGTGAACAGTCTTAGATTTGGTCATCAAAAAGTAAATCTAAAGTTTCAGCTGTGAGTGGTGACTCGGGGAACCCATGTCACTAGGTTGCAGGAGTCTCTGAAACATAGTGGAACCCCTCAGTAATCCCCAAATTGCAGCAAGGCCCTCGGGCAATAGTGTTAATGGTATTTGTATTAACCTAGGAAGAATCCATGTCTCAGTGGCACAGTATCTTGGCAGCAAGTACCTTCTGGCTGCAAGCCTCACCTTGCTAGGAGGCAAGAGCTGCTTCCCCACTCGAGTGTCAGGTCACACTTATGTGGGTGCCCCTCTGGTAACCCTTCTTTAATTTTAGTGGATGAGACGGATTCCCAGGGATGGCGCTCCCCACTGAAAGCGATTTCGAATTTCCTTAAAGGTGATCCAAAGGGTGGCATTGAGACAGGTTTGAACTCTTACTAACTACTGGCAGTTTTGGATTTTGGAAATCCAATTGGCTACAGCAAGAATCATTTGGAGGAGGGGAGTGGGAACCAATACTGTTGCTTTTAGGCTTTGCACAGTGACTATACATTTCTTTTGTGCTTGCTTTACTGCTAATCCTTCCTGTGTTTTAAAGCCGACTTGTAATTTTAGACTGCTTTGTGTGTTGATCTGAACTGGTATGTCATGTAATCTGCTGTAGATTTAGCTTAATGCAAACTGAAATAATTGATCCTGCTTTCTCAAGGCCTTGGCAGCTTGCAGGGCTCTCCTGCCTGGGCAGCCAGCGTGCCTTTCCAGATACCTGGTTGTGAAAGACTCAGTGAATGTTACCAACTGACTTTAGGGCTCAATTCTGTGCAGTGAATCCCAGTAAGAGTATGTAATCTTGTAAATGATGGTTCAGGCAATGATAACCATTGCTCATTTTCTTTCTTGAAAGATCTTCAGTGTATTTTGAGCAATTGCTGTTGATCTGGATGGTACAGAAAGGCAGATTTCTCTCTTGTATTTTCATGCTAGGTTATGTTTATAGAGGGAAGAAGGGAGTGCAGAGAGCGGTGGATAACGAATCTATCTCACGTTAATGTCCCTTGAATACAAAATAAGGGAAGCTGATTGCTGATCAACACCTATTGATTTCATTCAAAACAAATTTAGCTTGTTGCAAACTGTAAACGAGCAGTGTGTCTTGGAGCTTTGTGCAGCAAATGGCTGGTGAGGAATTGAGTTTTAATAGCACAGCTGAGAACTGTCCGTTTCGTTTTTAGGAGTTGTGGAACCTGTTAATGTAGTGGACAATGGAGATGGCACCCACACGGTGGTGTACACCCCTACGCAGGAGGGACCCTATATGATCTCTGTCAAATATGCTGATGAAGAGATTCCTCGCAGGTAAGGTGATGAAGATAAACTTGAATGAACTGAAGATTTAATGACCTGATCGTGCTCTCACAGCTAATGAGCACCATTTAAGGGCTAGCTGTGGTCATTTCTACTTAACCATTGCAGCTTCTTGCATGACTTCAGGGTTCAGTGGTGGTTTGGGCCTGCTGCATCTGCAGCAGATGCCATAGAGGAGGTGTATCTACACCTCACCATGTACTGCAGCATGTACTATTGGGTATTGACTTAGGAAAAGAGAGGCAATAATGAGTTTTTCTTCAAGTCCCTTCAAGGTGAAGGTGCTTCCCACTTATGATGCCAGTAAAGTGACAGCAAGTGGACCGGGTCTCAGTTCCTATGGCATACCAGCCAGCCTGCCTGTGGAGTTTGCAGTGGATGCTAAGGATGCTGGACAGGGACTTCTGGCTGTACAGATCACTGTAAGTAACTAAAACCAAGCAAGAGTGGAAACATGTTGTTCCAGGTGGGTGCAAATGGCACAGTTGTTCCCCAACATAACCAGTGTCCTGGAGACTGTGCTGGCCCTTGAGTAGTGGTACAGGAAAGTCTTGCGCTCTACATTTGTGAAGCTCTTGAGGCTGCTTTTATGAGACACTTGTCTGTCATCATCCATGCTATATTTGGCTTTTGGTTAACCTTACACTCTGCAAATGCCCAGATGAGAGATTTTCTTGTAAGATCATGAAAATGGTGGAGTTTGAAATGGAAGACAGCATTCTAGCAGTGTAGTTCAGCAAGGCCATGAGGTAACATCCACAATGAGCATTATATGATGATAAATTAACAAACAGGCCTTCCTCAAGATTGCCAGCAGTTCTAAGATGCTTAAAGAGATGCTACATTCGTGTTTTTATTTGGTTTTGTTACTGCTTTTCCTGAAACTTCTGGTGCCTGGACATTGTGGCCTCAGCAAAACGGTCTCTGGTTAGTGGGCATAAAGTGCATTTCTTAAGTCTGGCATTCCTAGGTCATGGCATGGCTGGTTTTACTTGCCCTTCTGCATTCTTGCTCCTGTTGCTGCCCTAGAGTCTGCTCAGTTGCAGCAAAGCAGTTGCCTTTATTCTGGCATGCAAGTATGCCTTAAAGCATCCAAAAAGCTTATCGGAGCTCTCAGCCTGGCCATGGTTTTGAAGATCAAGTTCCACAAGTCCTGCATGCTTGGAGTGCATAGGTGAGCCTCCTCTCAACGTTTGTTTAAGCTGTTGAATGTCAAGTGTTTCACAAGCCTTCCTGGAAGAAGTAAGCTCTTTCATGCTGTACCTAAAATCTCAAGTCTTTGTGGCTTATACTGTACCTCAGGAAGTGTTAAGCCATAAAATACAGAATGGGGTTAACATGTGGTTGCCTGCAAGCAAACCTGGAAGACTTTCTAAAATGCCTCACATTTTGCTGCTGGTAAGTTCCACTGAAAGCTGAGGCTGGGAGTCACTCTATCAGAAACACTCATGGTGCTCCTCTTGGTTGTAGATATGAAAGCTTGATGCAGAAACTTGAACCTGTATTTTTATGCATCAATTTAATTCCTGTACTTGGTGTAGAAATGGTAGTTGAAGGGACTATGTAGACCTGCTTTAACTGTAGATCTTGCAGCATGTCAGGAGCTGGATGCCTCATCCAGGAGGATTGATTACAGACTCCAGTATGCTTCCCTTTGAGCTTAAACCTTTCAGGGAGCAGCTGGCCAAATCTACGTAGTGCTTTGTTAGGACAGAGCTGCACAGTCTGGTTTCTGATCTGTGCCTCGGGGACTTGGGAAGCGTTCTTCCTTTCTAGCAGCGATGTGACAACAAAGCCTGAAACTTCTTACAATTAATATAAAATTCATTAAAATGGCTTGCTGCATCTTATAAACATCCTTGTATTATACAAAGGGTAGTTAATAGGTTCATAGGGATCTTATAAGTTTTTGCTCCTAAGTTTATTACTGGTCCTAGTCCTTGAGCAAAATATATTTTTACACTCAAAAAGTTGTGGTTCTATATCTGTTTGTGACTATCTAAACATGGTTACAGACCATAGATTTGCTGCTCTGCTCAAGGAATTAATAACTAACTTCTTGTTGCCTAAACATTCTGGTTTGTATTCCTCAGGACCAAGAGGGCAAACCCAAGAGAGTGGACATTCATGACAACAAGGACGGCACTTACACAGTCACCTATGTCCCTGACAAAACAGGCCGTTATACAATTGGCGTGAAGTACGGTGGAGATGATATCCCATCCTCTCCCTATCGGATCCGGGCATCTCCAGCTGGGGATGCTAGCAAGTGTTTAGCCACAGGTGAGTAGTTCCTCTCTGTTGCTGCTCTTTGTACTTGATGTGAAGCTACCTTCTGAGCATGATACAGTTAATGTGTTGCATGTAGAAGATGCTAGAGGCTTGTGTAATCTGGCCCTTCCAAGAGGGGTTTTATAAAGGTAAGCATCCACCCTGCGGGTGGGCAAGAATCTCTTGCAGTCTACCAAAATCTTTCAAACTACCTGGGTAGTCATAAGCAGTTAGATGCAACCAAAGTTTTGTGCTTATTTTGGCCTAGAGAAATCCTGCTGTGAAGTGCAGTGAAGTTGATAGTTATAAATAAAACTTCCGCACATGTTCACTGCATTTTGTTCCTTGCACTGCGCCTCTTGCAAGAAGCTGTTCCAAGCAAGAAAATAATTAATTCTGAAGGTGTAAAGATCTCACCATGTGCTTCTGCATTAGTAAAGCCTTTTCAGACTGAGTGTTATCAGTAGAGGTTTCTAAAATGTTTTTATCTCGTTGAGGTTGGCTAGGGTCTGAACAGTCTTTTCAAAGGTGAGAGTGGAAGGAGAGAACCTGAAGATGTTGCTACAAGTTAAAAAAAATCAGTGCCTTAGTGTAGGGGAGAGACTCCAGATTTGCTGCTGTAGGAGCACACTTAGAGCTTTGACTTTCACCTGTTCTCAGGTTTGGTGGCCAGCACACTGTCAGCTCCCAGATAGATGCTGTGGTAGGGAGCAAAAGTGACAAGAGCTAGTTACAAGAATGCCAGTGAATGCTAATCTGATTATTTTAAATAAATTAGGCAAGACCAAATTGGACAGAGAAACTTAATCTGTGGCTCTAAACCTGTGAGAGTGTCTGGGCAATGTCCTGATCCATATCATGCAGTCAGAGCGTACCCAGTGCCTATCTGGCAGCTGGCTGCTTTCAAGCCTGCTTAAAAAGAAATATATTCCTGGCACAATGGAAAACAGAGTGGCAGGCATCCTCTTTGCTTCAAAATTTGTTTAAAAGAGGCCTTAGTGGCTGAATCTGATATTCTTCCAAGTAATTCAAGTCACTAAGTATTCAAAATTACTGTGATAGAGATTATTCTCTGATGCCAGTTTAAACTTCCACTTTCCAAGAAGTGCCTCTGACTCTCTGCTGTAAAGCTGGTATAAAGTCACTGCAGGAGTAGGTGCTGGAATGCTGTCAAGGTATTAAAACATCCGGTTCATTGCTCCTTGAAAGCAAGCCATTTACCTGGTCATAAGTGTTAGTCAAAAGCAGGAGTATTAAATATGTACTGCGAATAAGACTTCATAGTTCTCATATAAACAGTGTTCTTCAGGCTGAGTCTGATTACTGCAATTTGAGAATTGTTTTATGATTCTCTTTTTTTGGAGATGTGTGGCAGAACAGTAGAAAATAATCTGTGGGTATTGTAGGAGGAACCATGATCATGGCTGCTACCTTTTTAGCTGCTTACACGAGGAGTTTTATGTTAAAGGAATGACAGCTGAGTCACTGGCCAGGGCAGAAGATAAGTGCCTTTGATTTTGCATGAAGAAGTATGATGATAAGAGTATGATGATAAGAGTATGGGTTAAGGCACTGCTTTCTTCAAACTTAGCTTTTTCCCCCTCTGTTCTCATCCAACCTCTGACTGCTGAGAAGGAAAGCTAGTGGCCAGCTCTTGCATGCTGCTGTGCTGACCAACAGCATCCCTTGCTGTACATCTGCTTCCAAAACCACATCTCTGGGTCCTCAGGTCCTGAGTTTGGTGCTGTGCTTCCCAGGCATCTTGTGGGCGGCCTGCCTTGGAAAAATGTCCTCCCAATGCTTTCTGTAATGAAAATTGCCTTGTAGGTCCTGGAATTGCACCAACTGTGAAGACTGGTGAGGAGGTTGGATTCGTGGTAGATGCCAAGTCAGCAGGGAAGGGAAAAGTGACGTGTACTGTCCTGACACCAGATGGGACAGAAGCTGAAGCAGATGTTGTTGAAAATGAGGATGGGACTTATGATATCTTCTACACTGCTGCCAAACCAGGAACCTATGTGATTTATGTCCGCTTTGGTGGGGTGGACATTCCCAACAGTCCTTTCACCGTCATGGTAAGCCAGCTTTGCTACAAAAATACCTCCCACTCGGATTCCTGCTGCTACATTTTACTTAGTGATAGGTTAACTCTCTGTGTAAATATTTGTTTAGATGACTATTAGACTAGCAGGAGCTCATGAATCCTTGTTACTTGCAGAGCTTGTTTTGAGCAGGCAATACAGTTAAGGGAAGAGGGATTGAAGCCATCAGAGGATGAAGACTTGGCTTCTCTGAACAAATTAATTTTTCTTTGCCTGACCATGTAGTTTATTTTTCAATATGATGTAAAAGTGATTGTAATCAGTTTCTATGACTTAATTACTGCACCCATTGTCAGAGAAGTTATTCTGACTTGTCTGTCTCTCACTTCTTATAATGTTGACCCCAAAATAAGGAGCGGTCTGCTGACGGATTTATTCTGGGGAAGTAAGCTGATAGCTTGCAAATGCTAGTTAAACTATTCTAGCCAAATCCCTCTCCTTTTAATTATGTTCCTTCCAACATGCAATACTTCTGCATTTTGAGTTTAAAAAGCAAAGAGAACTGCAGCCTCCCTGAAGAGCAGACTAGGTGCCTCTCGGGGCTCACAGAAGCCCTTCTTGGGAAGAACAACTCTGTGTTGGCAAACAAAGTCTTAGTCTTGTAATCTCAGAAGGGGTGGCCTCTGGTGTATCTGTCTATGAAACCACATGGTTGTACTCGTGCTGGGGCTGACTGGAGCCTGCAGGCAAGTCCTCGGGGCTGGGCATGGCAGCTCTTCCAGCCTGCCACCCTGGCAGTCAATACCCTGTTTCCAAAGATTTCTGTAAGAAAAACATCTCCCTTGGTCACTACCCAAAGCTTTCTGCAGGAAATGTCTCTCAAGGTCAGGGAGCCTCCTCCCAGCCAGCCAAAATTCCCCCTTCCTAGCTGACTGATACAGTATGTATTTCACTTAGGTGTCTCTGCTGGGGGTAGAGAGCAGTGAAACAGCAATGTTGCTGTTTTGCATTGGTGTTTTAGTGGAATCTTCCCATGCATAAGTTTCCAGCAGGTTATTTTGTTAGGATGGTTTGCAGTGGTGTAAAAGAGGCAGGAGTAGCTGAGTTGATGAGCCCAGTGTAACTGTGTGTGGGTGTCAGCCCAAGCCACTCTTATTGGTTTAAGTGGGAGAGAGGGGAATTTGCAAGTCATCCTGTTGGCATGCCTGGTGGGAAGGGAGGCTGCACTGAGGGAAAACAAATTTGGCATCTTGATGATGCTATCCCAGCTATGAGTCGGAAGAATAGCTTTGCAGCTATGACTGGACGTGGGCTGGGTCGTTCACCCCAGTGCATGAGCTGGGAGCAGCCTTCCCACAGTGGCAGGCTCCTCTGCCTCCCAGCTCACACACTCTGCTGCACAGTGGTTGGGGACTTGTATCTTAGGTTTCAACTTTTCACTTTTCCTCCTGCACCAGTCCCATAAAAAGGGCAACTCTGAAATGCAGTCCCACCAGTTTTTAGACACTGCTTTCCAGCTTCCTTCCTAAGCTCCTAACAGTGGCACATACTGGCTTTGTCCTTTTGCTGTGCTACTGGTTACTTGCCTCAGTGCCCAGTGCCTGTGGATACAGGTAATATCCCAACTCCTCTGGATGAATTCAGGTCATTGTGATGATGAGAGGACTGTGAGGCCTGCATGATGGGAGGAAGGTGTTAGAGCTGGGAAGAGCTGTGCATTCTGTACGGTGAAAGGTGGGAATGCCTCTGTGCCAGAATAACACTTAACCTGCCTTTACCCCTGCCCAGGCTGTAGATGCAGATGACGCTGCTGTGAGATTGCAGGAGCCAGTGAGCATCTCCCCCCCTGGATTTCGCTCTTGGGTACACAATTTTTACATTTTTCAGCTGTTTTCCCCCATCTGTGTTCCATTTCAGATGACAGCCTGCTTCTTGGGACTGCTTGAATTGCTCTGGTCATTGTGTTCATTCTTTGTTTGATCAATTGTTCTTGGGATCCAGACCTTGTTTTTTCCTTTGTTGCTTGAAGGGATTCTCCAAATAAACTTTCATTTAAACATGAAGAAGATCATTACACCTACAGCTTCTACTTCTGCAATGTCTACAGTTGGCAAAAGCAACCTGAGTGCATCGCTTTTCTCAGTTAAACTGCAGTGTCTTGAGCCCAGAATGGCATTGTGAAACTTGTTTGTTATCCATTTTGTGTGGCAATTGCTTTGCCCCATTCAAATACCACTTTCTCTTCCAGGCCTTAAGCAACTAAATCCTTTCAGATGGAGCCACTTTTGGGTCTTGTGTGCACTACATTGTCTTCCATCCCTTTGTGTTCCATTTTTGTCTCTCTTTAACTTTTTTTCCAGCATGTCTTCCATTCACTTTGTGTTTGATTCACTGTGCTCTATGGTGTGGTGGTGTTATGAAGGAGAGCTTGGCTGGACACTGCTCTGGTTGAGCCCAGTTCTGTGGCTGGCAGTGATAATCACCACCTGCTCTCTTCTGCTTGTGCTTGCAGTAGAGTTGTTCTATACTCATTTGCATCTACCGTGCTTTCTGAAGTATTCCATCCTTTTACTTTGTTTAGGTCACGGAAGAAGCTTATGTCCCTGTTGGAGACATGAACGGCATGGGATTCAGGCCCTTTGATATGGTTATCCCTTTTGCTGTGAGGAAAGGAGAAATAACAGGTATCTGAAGTACACTCAGCCTCTTGGGGAGGTTTTGCTTTTTGGTAGTTTATCCATTTGCAGCTAACAGTCTGGGTGGTGTGTATGGGAGGATTGTATCCCGCCAGCAACTTAGTTGTTTAATTTCACATTAAGTGGCACCGCTGAGGGTGAGTAGCATATGCCCAGCCAATACTTTCAGTTAAATGAGGGAATTCTCGGTGCTGCTGTGGTCCTCAGTTCTAGGCTGTGAGCTACTGTGCTGTTGGACCTGCTACTGCTTTTTTCCCCCTCTGGACCAGCTACATGAATCTTTGATAAGCTCTGATATTTATTTTGTGCAGATGCTGCAAAACAGTATAATCCTGCATTCCTGTCATGTACCTTCTCTAAAGCAGGTGACCCCTCTTCCACAGGTCAGAGAGCTGAGAGCATCACTCTAGTAGCACCCTGGTAGTACTGAGCTCCTGCACACATGTGCTGTGTCACCTCCTGCCCTCTAGCTCGGCCTCTAGCCCAAGCCCTGGTCTCTGCTGAAGAGTCAGTCATTCTTTCCTGTTCAAAAGAGCCACAGGAAAGGGAGCATCTTGAGTAGAGGTGGATCGGTGTCTTTCCTGGGGCCTGCTGTGGAAATTGCAGTGGCTGAAGCAAACAGCCCCGCCTGTGGAGTTTGTAAGATCACAGGACTACTTGCCAGATGCCTGCTGCTATGTTGTATTGCTGTAGCTTAAGTAGAAAACATGTCTGGCTAGTCTTCCCATTAGTCTCATATTTGCGCCTCTGGGTAAGGAGTTTAACAATTTAAAATGCGTGTTCAAAATTGCTAGACAATTATTTGTGGGTGGGAGAGGGGAAGCAGGCAGCTTCTCCTGCTCTGACTCTTGGTGGCTTTTCGTAGGTGAAGTACACATGCCCTCTGGAAAGATGGATATGCCTGATATTGTGGATAACAAAGATGGCACAGTAACAGTGAGATACGCTCCTACTGAGGTTGGGCTTCATGAAATGCACATAAAATATATGGGAAAGCACATCCCAGGTGAGTCTACAAAGCCGGCGATGTAAATCCAAGTGCAGTGTCCTGCTGATGCCTCTGCTCCCACTTAAGGTTTCTATAGCTAAGCTGTATGCCCTGCAATAAGAACTGTCTGGGATGTCTTTGTTCAACAGCAGTTCATCTGCAAGCAGTCCAGAGAGAGAAACTAAACCAGAGGAGTAAGTGCCAGCACAAGTGAGCTTCTGTTGAGGTTTAACAGTACCAGCCAGACTTAAAATGGATTTTGGTTTTGGAAACTAGCTTTTGTGGCATTTTATGATGAAGAAGAAACATACAATTTTCTAACTATCATTTTTTTCAGGTTGAAATTTACTACTGTGGTGCTCAAAAAAAACTAGTGGTTACAGTATATGTTTATCCTTAAAACTGCATTGGCATAAAGTCTCCGATCTGTGGGGAGGATGAAGTGGCTAAAGTACTATAGTTATTCTTTCCATCTCATTGCAATAAAATTAAACACAAATACACACTATGCTTTCTTTCTTCCTGGCTGCTTCTTAACAAAGAGAAACCACTGCTTTTCATTCCCTTTCTCTTCTCTTCTTTGTCCTTACTTCACCAGCTCCCCATAGGAAGCTCTGCCTCACCTGGAAGCTGGGGCCGTCCTGCGGTTTTCTGGGCATGTCAGCTGTGTGGGGCTGGGGCAAAGAGGGGCAGGGCTGGGTAAGGATGTATAGATAGGAGACAAAATACCTTCAGCACTGCCCTAGCTGGGCTGCTGGTTCTGTTGGTGTACAGATGCAAGATCACTTTGGCTGAAGCAGGGAGCTCCATAATGTGATGCATGGTGCTACTTCAGTATCTTCAGCACTTTGTATGGATACGGTATCACTAAGTGCCAAACTGTCGGATGTAGCAGTCTGGTAGGACCATTACCCTGCACCTGGACAGAAGAGTAACGTGCTGTAATATTCCTTCTTGAAGGCTATCATGAATCAAACTTGCTATGGTCTCAGCTTGCAAAATCAGGCTTTGGCCTTGAGAGCTATCTGTGCCTTTCCTTGAAACTATTTTTGGCTGTTGGTGACTGTTCTTTTTGTTCTTGTGCACCAGTTCAGCCAAGCTGAGTCTGGCAAATACGTTTTTGGATACCCTTCAGATTTGCTAGTTCAAGTTCATTGAGTCAGTAAGCTGTGCTAGTTCCTAATTCTGATCTACCAAAATTCAGGATTTGTGCCTGAGCTGAAGGCCCGCTTCTGAGTCGTGTTCTGATTTAATGTGCTAAAAATAAACTTGTAATGAATAGGACCCTCTACAACACCACTGAAACACTTTGTCATGACTGAATGTGGAACAAATTCCAGAAGTATCTTTTGGAGACGTATCTTTTGAAGATGAAAGGGGAGGCTTAATTGTTTGTTGGGGTTTTTAACATCATTGTCACAAAGGCTCCTCAAATAATGAGGACTAAGAATGACACTGAAGAATGTGAATATCAGTAAGCATAAGATCCTGTTGGATCAGAGCAGCTTGTTGTCTGTGGTGTTCTTGTAGTCCAGGATGCGTATCCTTAAAAGTGTTGCTGATTTTTTTGTTTGTTTTTGTTTGTTTGTTTGTTTGTTTGTTTTTTGGGGTGGTGGGGTTTTTTGTTTTGTTTTGGTTTTTTTCTCTTCAGAGAGCCCTCTGCAGTTCTATGTGAATTATCCAAACAGTGGCAGTGTATCTGCTTATGGGCCTGGCCTCATTTATGGTGTTGCCAATAAACCAGCAACTTTCACCATTGTTACAGAAGATGCAGGAGAGGGTAAGTCTGCTCTTTAAACCCACCCTACCCTAAACTAGGAACTTTTTGGAAGTGTAATGCTCTTTGGCATTAATTTGCATTCATCTCTCCAGTTATGAATCTCTGGTGTGATACAAATGACTTGTCTAAATAACAGGCTGTAACTTTTTACCTCTTCTCCAGAGCAGTAGATGTATCCTGTGGTACAGGGTGCAAATGATTCATTTAATTGAAGGCAGTTCAGATCTAGTAGATGATGACTGGATGTGGAATCACTGTTAGGTAAATCTAACAGACTGAATAGAGTTGTGGTCTTAGTGGATTGCCTGAGCGCTTTTGGCTGCTGTCCTTTGAAAGCATGCATCTAAGCTACTTTTTCAGTACCAAGTACTTTTTGAACCAATTCTTTGGACAAGTGCTGTTTTCCTTGTTTCCTAGGTGGGCTGGACTTGGCTATTGAAGGACCTTCAAAAGCAGAGATCAGCTGCATTGATAACAAAGATGGGACCTGCACAGTCACATACCTGCCTACTCTACCTGGGAACTACAGCATCCTGGTCAAGTACAATGACAAGCACATCCCAGGCAGTCCCTTCACAGCCAAGATCACAGGTAGGACTTTTAGACTTCTGGAAGTATTTCATGATGAAAATTAGCCTCTGATAGCATGAGGGACCTACTTTTTGGCAGGACCATGAAGTTATCTGATTTGTTCTGCACTTTGTCATATTTTCTGACTCCTTTCTCTTTATATATAGATGATAACAGAAGACGGTCCCAGGTTAAGCTTGGTTCTCCTGCTGACTTTTTGTTAGACATCAATGAGACTGATCTCAGTCTCCTAACAGCCAGCATTAAGGACCCATCAGGTCGTGATGAGCCTTGTCTTCTGAAGAGGTTACCCAATAACCACATTGGTAAGTTCTGGTAGTCTCTATCTGAGAGAGTAGTATAGTAGCTTCTACTGTGTATACTATACTCATATAGTAACCTCTTCTGTACTAGTATAGTTTGCTTTGGTATGTAGAATGATTGATGTCTCTGCTCCTTCCTGGAAGAAAACTGTCAGACGAAATGGTTGATATTGTTTGCTACAGTTGGCCAAAGAGAGTATGAAGAATGACCTTTTGCGTTAGCTTGCATGTAATGTGCCAGGTTGTGATTGAAGTGATTTTTGTCAGCATGTGCAAATGGCTTTCTGGCCTATTTGAACACCTCCAACATCTGCAATGAGAGTGTGTTCTCAGTATTTAACTTCTTGATGTGATTAAGGCATTTAAAGCAAGTATCGCATGCATAAAAAGTAAATAAAATTGCCATGTTTCTCTACTGTGTAGGCATCTCATTCATTCCACGGGAAGTAGGAGAACATGTAGTTAGCATCAAGAAAAATGGGAGCCATGTACCAAACAGCCCTGTAACAATCATGGTGGTCCAGTCTGAAATAGGAGATGCCAGACGAGCGAGAGTTTTTGGACGTGGCTTGGTAGAAGGACGAACATTTGAAATGTGTGACTTCATTGTAGACACAAGAGACGCAGGTTAGTCCCATTGCAAAGGGACCGCAAGGTTGGTGAGATGTATCCTTTCTAAGTGAGAGCGTTGTCTCCCTCAGTGTGCGAATGCCAGGTCGCAAGCCACAAAAAAGCAGATGCGAATACTGTTTTAAGCATGAATGGTCATTGCCAGTTATTAACTACAGACAATGCTATTAACTTCTGAAATACTGTCTGTTGTTGTGGCTGATGTCTTCTGAACAGCCAGTAGGGACTGTCATTGAGGCAATGATGAAGCTTTTCTTTCGTTCGAGGGCAGTGGTTATAGCATCAGTATGTACAGCACAAAGGGAATGAGAGAGATATTTCCCTATTGGTTTAATGCGGAGCCCTGGCCACAGTCTTTTGAAGATAACTTTTCAACATTAACAAAATAAAAGGGATATGGTCAGAGCATTTTAGGAACTGAATGCATACTGTGCCTTGAATATCTGACTGATTAGGACTACAAAAAATATCATTAAGGCATTGGGCAATTCCCCTGTGCCCATTAAGATGCAAACTTACCAACTAACTACTGCTATGAGTGTGGACTATTTTATGTTAAACTTGTAATAGCACTATGGAAAACTGAGGCTTACTTCGCTGTATTGTAGGTTATGGTGGGATCTCACTGGCAGTTGAAGGACCCAGCAAGGTAGATATCCAAACTGAAGACTTAGAAGATGGAACTTGCAAAGTGTCCTATTTTCCAACTGTACCTGGTGTGTACATTGTGTCCACTAAATTTGCAGATGAACATATTCCAGGTAAGCAGAAGCATTGGCCAACTCTGTGCTTAGGTCAACAGAAGTTTTACCTTGGTAGCCAGTGCACTGGAACTGCGGCTGGGTTGTATGGTCTGGCTCAGACCATAAGTCCCAGAAATTCAGAGGTGTGCTACTAGTACCCCCCGCAAGCAGCAAGCATCCCAAACTCTTCTGGTTACATGGGTGTATTTCACTTGGACCTGACTGTTAGCTGGCTCTAAAGCTTCCCCTCTGATCCCCTACAAGTCAGAGGATATTACATATTGCATCAAGATGAGTAAACAAATGAGGAATAACCTGCTGTGGTACTTTCAGGCAGCCCATTTACTGTGAAGATAAGTGGTGAAGGAAGAGTTAAGGAGAGCATCACACGAACAAGACGTGCTCCCTCGGTTGCAACAGTAGGAAGCATTTGCGATCTGAACCTAAAAATTCCAGGTAAGCAACAACCTTATCCCCACAGTCATAACTTGCACTTGTGTAGCATGGATGTACCTGAAGCTGTGGAAATAGGAACTTCAGTGTTGTTGAGAGATCCTCATGTTAGGATAGTTTAGGGAAGAAACACTGGTGAGGTGATCTCTTTGAACAGGTAAAAATAAGTGTAACCATGATCAACATATGAAGAAATAGATTAAGGCCTTCCTGACATTCCATGTATAGCAAACTGGAGAATGCGCTGCCCAGGTCACCCTCTCTCCAGGGTTTTAAGATCATTCTTGTTGGCTGTGAAGTGTTTGTATTGCTGTCTGGCAAATGTGAGTCACTTAGGCCAATCTTTACTGGCTGTGCTTATGCAGCCTCTTTATCTGTCTCCATAGTGCCTTGTGAGCCATAACTGGTTGGGCTTGCTGCTCAGCAGCACACATCTGGCTGAACGACAGGCTGGCACCTCTGTGTGTCATCTGACACTTGTACTGTGTAATCATTTGCATGCAGGTCCTGCTTCCAAAAACAAAATACTGAACTCCTTTCTCACTTTTTAATCTGTTTTGTTTGTTTGTTTGTTTGTTTGTTTTTTTGCTTTTTTGTTGTGTTTTGTTTTTTTTTTTTTTACCCCTCCTTGTTAGAGATTGATTGTGGGGATATGACAGCGCAGGTAACTAGTCCCTCTGGAAGAAACTTTGATGCCGAAATTGTAGAAGCTGACAAAAACACTTACTGCGTCCGCTTTGTGCCACAAGAAATGGGGGTCCACACTGTGGATGTCAAATACAGAGGGCAACCAGTGCCAGGCAGCCCCTTCCAGTTCACCGTGGGGCCACTGGGCGAGGGAGGAGCCCATAAAGTGAGAGCTGGAGGCCCAGGACTGGAGCGTGGAGAGACAGGTGTCCCAGGTAAGTCCTCTGCTCTCATGAGGCTCCAGTGCCTGCTGTGTGCAGGTCTGCAGGACAGTGCTTTGGTTTCTGTTGGGCTCTCCTTCGAGAGCTTGAGCAGAGCTTAGTGTAGGGTTGCCCCAGGCCAGGTTGGTCAGTGGAAAAGCATGGAGAAATAGTATTTTTGTATCATGAAGATGGAAAAGTCTAGAAAACCATGGTTTGGAAACTGAATACTTCTCCAGGATGAGCTTGAGGCTGAATGGTGTGTTACACGGGGCTGACAGGCTAACTCAAGGCTAATAGGAGCCTCTGGGAGAGACTGAAGTGTTATCACCCAGGATGATGGGATGAGGTACCATTCCTCATACAAATGAGTATGTGTTGCGTAGTCTGTTAAGAAGAAGCTGCAACCCAGCAGCAGCAAGCTTACTGTTGTGTGTACTCTCGTGCTTCAACAGCTGAGTTCAGTATATGGACACGGGAAGCTGGAGCTGGAGGACTGTCTATTGCTGTAGAAGGCCCAAGTAAGGCAGAAATTGCCTTTGAGGACCATAAAGATGGATCTTGTGGTGTATCATACATAGTTCAAGAGCCAGGTATGTACCAAGACTCCCAATCATCCTGGAATAACACTGAATGCTGCTTCCAGAGAAAGTAAGGACACTCACTGCCTTTTTTTTCCCCTCTCCCTGCAGGCAACTATGAGGTGTCCATAAAGTTCAACGATGAGCACATTCCTGATAGTCCATACCTGGTTCCCATCATTGCCCCCTCCGATGATGCTCGCAGGCTCACTGTCACTAGCCTTCAGGTGAGACATAAGGAAACATCTCTGCAACTTGCCACACAGACTGATTCCGTCCTTGTTCTCCAAGACCAAAAATGGTTGTCTGTTCTTAGTAGTAGCCTTGCCTCGGTTGGTGCTTGTTTTCAAAGCTCAGCTTGTAGACAGAGAAAGGTTTTTGGTAGCTGGCCCCTTGGTAACTTGGTCCTATAGAGCTGTCTCAGCTCTGCATAGCCAGAATTTGAAAGCAAAAGATTCAGCTGAGTGTATTACAGGTGGTAAAGCTTGGGAATTAAGAATAAGAGGCTCTAGAAATAGAACTGGAGGAGCCAAAACTTCCTTTCCACCCCATTAGGTAGAAGGCCAAAGAGAACTGAAAGAAGAATGTGAACCACCAGTGATGATGCTGGTGCCAAGTTAGTTGGTTGTCATGTGGACTGAAGAGCTGGACTTCCGTGGGCGAGGCAGTGTAGGACTGTGTGGTAGCTGGAACTTTGCTGCAGCCTTGGAGAATTCACATGGGCCAATGGAGGGGACCCTGCCATGAGGTCAGAGTGCAGATTTGTTCTGGCTTATGTCACAAAACCACACAGTTGCAGCTCAGATGATTCATGAACAGTAGGAAATCCGAGTGAATCACAGCTTTGTAGTTGTTCTGGGATCATCTGTTAACCTCACCCTATCATTTTTGTGTGTGGTTACATGCATCAAAATATAAGTGATATTAAAGGCCTGACCTAAATCTCCAAAGCCAGAAACTTGGATGCGAGACTAAGAATCTGCATCTAAATACACTGTACAGCAGTCCTTGTTGAGCAGTCATAAGCCATTAGTACTTCAGTTTAGGCATTTGTGTGTGGGGGGATGTCTCAGCTGTGGTCTCCAGGAGTTTGCCTGGGCTTCAAGGCTCCTCCACCTTGGCTGAGTAAACAAATCATGACAGCCTGATCTGATAGTATCTCTTCTAACCAGGAGTTACAAGGGCGTTAATTGGTCGCTGTGGTATTGATGTTTCTCTTGTGTTTCATTTAAAGACTCTTTGACAGGGATACTCACTTCAGTTAAGTCCTGGAGAGGTAGATAAAGCTGAGTATTTGGTAACGAAGCGCAGTGTGTAGCATCAGCCTTTGCTAAACCCGTACCAGGCACTTGCTTTATACTTTGTACCTCAGTTCTACTCAGTTGTATTTATTTCCCTCTTCAGGATTTAGTTGAAAACAAAGTCAGGTAAAGTATGTTCAGCATAAAATATTGCTGCTGGGTGGCTGCACAGGCTGCTCTGATTGAAGACTGATGCAGCATGAATGCTGAGCTGTCTTGCCTTCTGCTGATGGTCTGACAGCACAGCAACATATGTTTTTGTGTTTTAAAGTACTTTCTCATGGTAAGACATCTTTGTGGTGGCATTTTAAATGCAGCCTCTTGTGGCAAATATAAACACGCATGTTACTGTTTCAGACAAATGGATTATCAGAGGCCTCTCCCCTACATGAATCTGGAGTGAATAAACAGGCTGAAAACGGAGCTATAGCTTAAATATCCTTTATACCAAGTGCCTGGATGCTGGGGACTCAACTCAAAGGATTGACTTGCCTCGTAAACCTGCCTCTGCCTGATTGAGTGGTAGTCTGGCTTCCAAAACCAGCCCATTACCATGGGAAAAAGCAGCCCAGCCAACGTGGGTGATGCCTAAATCAGCCACTCCTTAAGAGGGATAGAGCTTCTCATTTGAGACTTAATGCAAGTCACAATTTTATGGGTGTTGCTGAAATCTTAAAAAACCCCAACACTGATGTGGTTATTTTCCACAAATCTTGTGTTTTCTGAAACAAGTAGCTTAAATTTGATAATATGATTGTTGCATTCTCAGGAGTCTGGATTAAAAGTTAATCAGCCAGCATCCTTTGCTATAAGGCTGAATGGGGCAAAGGGCAAGATTGATGCTAAAGTCCACAGCCCCTCCGGAGCTGTAGAAGAGTGCCACGTGTCTGAGCTGGAGCCAGGTGAGCACCACTTTACATTGGTCAAGACAAACTGGGTGACCTCTAAAACACACTCGCTGCTATAGCGAGGGGGTTTAGTCCCTTTGGCTTGTGAACAGTGTCACCAAGGAAAAAGCACCTTGTTTGGAGAATGACTTCTTGTTGTCAAGCGTTGTGTGGTCAGGGTTATGTCCACACTTTTCCTAGATGGCTCATGAAATAACTGAGCCCTGACTTGTGTAAGGTACAGCTTGGTTTGCCAGTGAAGGTACAGTGATATTAGTCATAACTTGAAATATGCTGTGGTTGTTGAATTTAGCCAGGGAAAAGTCTGTATTTTTCAAAGCTAGGTTTCAGTCTTTGACTAATAGTTTATTTTTAACTCACACCCACTTATTCATACAAAACATCAAGAAAGCTGAATATATGCAAACATTACAGAAAGCTCAACACCTGTTTCAGCAATGAGCTGTTCTTTTTCACTTGAAGTCTGAATGAGTTATGTTCTGTACTATGGACAGACAGCAGCTGTCTTTCTGGGCAAGATCAGTCTCTCCTGGTTTAACAGGCAATCAAAAATGTTAAGTATCAGCAAATTGCTAAATGACTGTAAGTGAGGGTGTGGGGCCCGTGGTGTCAGAGCAGCACACTCAGCCTGTTGGTAAGATTTGAGAAGCTCTTACCAGCTGTTTTTTCTTCTCTGCACTGTTCTCTAGGCCCCTGACAGGCTGGCCTGTGATTAAGCTGTCATGTTTAGTGCACATGTGAAGGCAATAACCCTAAAACTCCACACGTAGACTAGATGACAGCTGAGATCAGGTGAAAATGGAACCCATGGCACCTCCTGTGATAAATACAGCATTTTCCTACTTAAATATGGGCTTAGCAGCTTGTGTAGCTGAGTTTGCTTAAACCAAGACCACGATACATTGAAATGTTACGAAAGCCTTGCTTGGGTTGCAGACTAGCTCTGTGTTGAGTGTGACTGCTGTTTTGCTGTTATCTCTGATGTATCAGAAAAGCCAATTCTCTCTTGCAGATAAATATGCTGTTCGGTTCATTCCCCATGAAAACGGCATCCACTCAATTGACGTGAAGTTCAATGGAAGCCACGTTGTGGGCAGCCCTTTCAAAGTGCGTGTTGGCGAGCCTGGGCAGGCCGGCAATCCTGCACTCGTCACTGCGTACGGATCCGGCCTGGAGAGCGGTACCACGGGTAACCCTTCTTTTACAGACCCAATACAGACCTGTTTGCACTCCACATTTCTGAGAAATAGAAGCTGTTCCTAGGTGCATTTTTACGTGACTTTCCTTGCTAAGGCAGCTGAACTAACCCACATTCTCTGCTGATCTGGGCACAGGCTAACTTAGCATTCTTGCATGCTCCTCAAGTCTTACAACCATCGATTAGTGAGTCTGTAGGCTATACTGAGCCTTAATGAATTTAAAACCTCTGTAAACAAGCAACTGCAGCACGAGTTCACTTGAACTAGTTAGCAGCTGGGCTATGACTGCTTAGCCCCACGTCACTGGTCCCTCGGAGCTCCAGAGGTGCTTTGAGTCCCTTCCACATGTGAACATGGCTGCAAGGGCTGGAGGCTTTGGGGAATACAGGTACTGAGTTGGTGGTCTAGCTGAAGGAATCTTGTTTAATTCGCATACTCCTGTTAGTTAAATGGGTATGAGGTGCACCTAGCTGCCTTTTCTTCAGCTCTTGCACCTCTAAGAAATTTGAAGCTAAATGTAATTTGGTGTGTAAACTCCAGGGAGCGTGATGGCTTGTTCTGTTTGTGGTATGCTATACATCCTTCAGATACAGCTGACTTATCTTTGAAATCTGACACCTGGTTATCTGCTGTGGCTCTGCCATCTGGTAGTTCTCAACTCAAGAATGTAGGGTTTAGGGTTGTTGTGTGTGTTTAGGGTTGTTGTGTGTGTTTAGGGTTGTTGTGTGTGTTTAGGGTTGTTGTGTGTGTTTAGGGTTGGTTTGGGGTTTTTTTTGTAAATATATGACTTATGGCCTTAGTAAGAAAGTATGTGAAAATGTACCAGGTTGGTTTGTTTAATTGTGTCCTCTCTTGGGCCATGCACACAAGGGAACAGTGGAGTAAAACTGTGGTTTGTGTTTGTTTTTTTTTTTTCCTTCTTTCTTTTGATATGCAAGGTACCTAGGTCTGCTTCTTCTATCTACTGCTGTCTTTTGTGGATTGTATTTCATACCTTCTTTCT
>VWZY01004298.1:603936-622655 GCA_013399075.1 Chloroceryle aenea
TTTTTTTTTTGTGGGGGTGGATTTTTTTCATCCCACTTCACTGAAATGGCTGGGGTCAGGCCCTCCCTCCTGCCAGCTGAGACACCCAGAAATCGGTCATGTCTCAAATCCAGCATTTGCAGAGCTTTTCAGGGAAGGTTTCTGGTTCCTTTGCCAATATGGAAATTAATTCCTATAAATCTCTCTCCTGACTAACTGCAAATACCCTGCAAACACTGAGAGCTGAGGCCCTCTATTTAAAATGACACAAGAAGCATTTAACCTTGTTTTTCACACTGGCTAGAAGACCGGGCTGCATTGAAAGGCCATTCCTTGTTTTATACCAGGTGTGAGGGGAGAGGTGGTGTCATTTAACCCTTAGGACGGCAGAGAGGAAGGTGCACTGAACCCAGCCCCAAGGGTGGCAGAAAGAGCTCCAGATCCCAATTTTCCCCAGCAGCAGAGAAATGGGTCAATGACATCTGTTAGGTGGACACAGCAGAAAGGGGACAGTGGCACTGGTGCTGTAGCAGCCTCACATTGCTCCCAAAACCAGACACAAACGACCCAAGGACAGAAGCAGAGACAGTGAAGGACACCCTGAGGGGTTGGGCAGGCTGGCAAGTTTGTGACCACTGCTGGGCTAAACCAGCCACCCTGATGCTCCTCGTGCAGTCGTGGCAAGGGACACCAAGGAATCCCCTGGGTGGACATGCTCTGTTACCTCCAAGCGAGGCAGGTTTGTGAAGGTCATCACAGTGTTTCCTAGTCAAGTAACTGTGGGTAATGAAGAAACAGGCTTGGAGCCAAAAAAAGAGCTATTTTTTTGGTTGTAAAACTCATTTATAGACACAGTGAGACCAGGGATGATTTGAGGTCAGCTGTGGCCAGCTCTTGATAATGACTAGAAAAGGTCTGTATAGAGACACATAGAATCATAGAATTGTCAGTTGGAATGGGCCTTAAAGATCATCTAGTTCCAAGACCCCTACTCAGAACCCCATCCAGCTTGGCCTTAAAACACTTCCAGGGGTGGGGCTTCCACCACCTCTCTGGGCAGCCTGTTCCAGTGTCTCACCACCCTCATGGTGAAGAAATTCTTCTAATGCCTGACCTGAATCAACCAATCTCTAGTTTTAATCCATTCCCTCCAGTCCTATCACTGCCCTGCAGTCTAAAAAGTCCCTCCCCAACTTTCTTGTACCCCCCCTTAATATACTGGAAGGCCTTCCTGGAGCCTTCTCTTTTCCAGACTGAACAGCTCCAACTCTCTCAGTCTGTCCTCCTAGGAGAGGTGCTCTAGCAGGCTGATCATCGTCATGGCCCTCCTCTGGACATGTTCCAGCACATCCATGTCCTCCTTGTAATAGGGATCCAGAACTGGACACAGTACTCCAGGTGAGGTCTCGTGAGAGTGGAGTAGAGGTGGAGAATCCCCTCTCTCGATCTGCTGGCCATGCTTCTTTTGATGCAGCCCAGGATACGATTCTCTTTCTAGGCTGCAAGAGCACACTGATGGCTCATGTTGAGCTTCTCATCCACCAGTACTCCCTTTTCTTCAAGGCTGCTCCTTTTCTACAGGACTGCAGATCCATGAGCTCCCAGCTAAGGGTGAAATTGTGTTTTCTTGCTGCAGCTGGGTTTTCCAGCTGTGCTGTGGTGTCCAAGTCTAAATATCACAGTCCCCCCACTGCCAGACACTGGGATTTACAGTGGTGCCACCAGAGGGTGCCCTGATAATATTTAACACACCTATGGTGCCTGGTCATGGGTGTCCAGGAGCTTATACATAGGGAGTAACCAACATTACCCTGGGCAAGGAGATGACAGAGGTTGTGGAAAAACCTTCACTGACCCATAGATGAAGGGGAAAAAAAAGGTGAATTTTCATGTTGCTTTCCTTCTTGAACAAAGGTCAGTAAAAGCTGACTGCTCTCTTCACCTTCTCTCCATTTCCTTGGCTTGCTCGGCAGAGAAATGCCCCCCGAGGGACCACTGGGCACTGTGCTACAAGGTCACTGCAAACAAGGTGTCTGTGGGTGTCATGTGAGTACTGCCTAGGGAGCCTCTGCTCTGCTCTTGGTCCTCTTCTGTGACAGATGCTCTATGAGTGAGTGGCCAAGCCCAGCCTGGGGCACTGAGCTTCTCCCCACAGTCCCTCCAGACACTGAAGCAGCCAGGCTTGGACCAACTGCTGGTTTCAGAAGTCTTATGCTAGTAGGCCCTTTGATTTTTTTTTTGCCTTTGATATTTCTGTCAGTGCTGCTGGCCCCGCTGTGCAATATGACAGCACAGCCTTCCTCAGGGCTGCGGTTCAATTGCTTGCTGCACATCTGTATATGGCCATACATCTGTACAGGTGTACATCTGTATGTCCGAACACGGGGTGCTTATGGGTCCCAGCCCAAACCTCTTCAGTGGTGAATTTGGTGCCTGTTTCTGTTCACTCATTGCTCACGTGCTGATGAAGCAGTGAGAGCTTTGGATGGTGTTCAGGCTTGAATTGCTTGTGTCTGTATTTGCACACAGTTAAACTTTCGGGAAATCAAAACAAATGTGGGTGTAAACCTACATAAGTGCGGCTGTGCATGGATATTGCTGTGCAAATGGCTTAAGAACTGGGGACACTTTATGTGATGCAGAGAGGAGACAGTCTCTGTCAAGGCAGCAGGGACCTCCTGTGGGACTGGTGAGGGGGGTCTCTGTGGGGCAGTGGAGACCTCGGGTTAGCAGGAAGCAAGGGTGACTTTGGCATTGTTCATTGGAGAAGAGCTTCCCAAGGACCCAAACCTGAGGGATTGGAGGGTCCTAGCAATTTTTGTTTAGCTGGACTCTATCTGCTCTGTGTTCTCACACGGTCACAGCCACTGTTGGGGAAACGGTTTTCATCTTCTGAAGACCATCTTTGTTTTCTCTTTGAGCCATGATCTGAGACCTGGCTTGCATGAGACAAAGTCTCTCCAGGCCATTTTGGATTCTCAGTGTAAAACTTTCATCATAAATAAAGCTCAAGAAGCCTCATTCACCAAAAGAGAGGCTTTGTTCAGGCTGCAGAATACATGGAGGCTGCTGCAGGCTGGAACAACTTCATTGTTGGAACAGGTGGGTAATGATCCCCAGGTAGGGGTAAATCTAGAGACAACGTGGTCTGTTAAACATTTCAGGATATAATTATAATATTTTTTTAATGAAGGTATGTAGTAAACACAGGACTATCTATAGAGACCAACTGAGCTATGTGAGCTTTGGACACCTCCTGGCCCCTATCAGACATGATGGACTGAGTGCATCTCACAAAAGTCCATCCCAGCTCTCCAAGGAGGAGCACCATTTTGCATTAAAATGTCTCTCTGCTGATCAAATGCTCAGTCTCTGAAATAGCATCTCCAGACTGATGGCTGCTAACATCATGCCTGAGGCTGCAGCAGCAGCTACTGTCTGGCCGTATCTCTCATCTTCAGATGCTGGGTAACGGATTATATTCAAATAAGGACAAAGATTTTCAGTGAAACTTAGTCATAATTACATATTTTTCATGATTGACTGTTTACATTATTTCTTTCCTGGAGTGTGATTTATTCCTTTGTTCACTGCTTCTTTCTGAAAGCCAAGAAAGAGCAGGGACTTATGTAGGACTAACATGCAAGGCCAGAGATTTAGACTAATTTCAGCCTTCACATGGACCATCGATGTTGTCAGCCAGACAGTGTCATTTCTATAAAAATCCCTGTGTATTTGTTCTAAACCAGGCTCTTTCCCTGTGCTTTGACTGGAGTATAACTGAGGGAGCTTATGAAATACTGTATCATTTCAAGATTAATTGCTGCTGAAAGTTGGAGGATTTGTTGTCTGCCCTCCATGCACCCCCCCCCGGGATTATTGTATCTCAATCTAGTTTCTTTCTTCAAATTCTTTCTCCTTGAACAGTGGGTTTTGCAATGGCCAAACTGTTTTCTTCCCCTAAAAGCCTGTCTTATTTGCTATCCTTCCCTGCCCTGCCAGCAGACAAACTGGGAGGCGCTGATGAAGGGAGATGTGTGTTTGCTTCTACTAACAGTTGGATTATTCTCACTTTTCAGATGCCATCTGTGTGGCGGGGTTTGGTTTGCATCAAATGCAGCCTGTGGGCTGAGCTGAGAAAAACAGACTGCTGCACCACTGCCTTAGATAATGATCATTAAAGTCTGGCTCATTAGAGAATAAGCTGCTGTGGAGGGCAGGGGGAGGTGGCAGGGGGTAGATGCAGCTCACCAACCTTAGGATGCTGAAATCAGTTTTAATGTCAATTTTGCTGACATTGCCTGTTGGTAGTGCTGTCACCGGGGATCTGCAGAACTTAACACCTGCAGTTTGCAGGCAGGGTGATGGCAGCTGGCGGGCAGTCAGTGGTGGGAACCACCAGCACTCTCCTCCTGCTACTCCTGGCTGGGTTAGTGCAGAAAATGGGCTCTCACGGCCTGGCCCTCTGTCTTTTCTTTCTCTCTATCCCCAAGCCCTCAATGCTGTGAGCAGTTTCAAACCCACGCTGGACAAACACTCTTAAGTTCAGGAATATTTTACATTGCAAATTACCATGCGCAGACCTGAGTCCTGCTGGCTGCAGCTCTGAAACATCCACATACACATGTGCAATGCAGAAAGGTCCTTTTAATCCTTCTGCCCCTGTAGAGGAATGGCATAACTCCAGAGCCTGAATCTGGAGATCCCTGCCCTTCAGGTGCTACAGACAAAGCACACACAGGTATTTTACCCTTGCAGTGCACCCTTACATCTGTGATCAGTACAATAAGTATAATATGCTGCATCTAGATGATTTATTTTTGCATACAACGAGGAAAATAACCTGAAGGTTTAACTTGCCTTCTTACACAAAATATTTGAACTTCAAGAAGATGTCTCTTTTTTCCAGCACTTGCCATAAGTATATCTATACTACTCTTATAGAAGATCCAAAGACATCCGTGTGTTTCTATTCCACATGACAGGACTCTGCATGCTCATGAGCTCCAGCGGCGGCTTTTTCTTGGTCTCTTCTTCCTTGAAAACTTTGATTTCAGCCAGCTGAAGATGCCGCCTTTTGTTTTTAACTCAAACTCTACTGGGAAGTGGTCGCTTACCCCCAGTGCCTGCAAGACAAGGGCACAGAGGGGTTGGGAGCCAGCCACCCATGCTCTTGCCAAACTCTACCCCAGGGTTTTCACCAGGCTGTGGGGAGGTGCAATGCGAGTATTACATCACTTCGTGAGGATGCAACAGTTTTATGGACAAGACCATGTTGAAAACTGCCTGGATGCCATTGGCTTTGCAGTCTTGTGTTAGCCCTTGCCTCACTGCTGCAGAGGCTGTGCTGTGCCTACCTGCTCCTCAGTCATCTGAAAGTCCTTCTGGAAATCAAAGATATTGACAGAGTGTGGCACAACGGTATGGATGAGCTTCTGCCCTCTGAGCACAATCCTGCAAGAAGCAAGGGAACAGGGTGCTGTTATGGAGTGCCTGAACAGCAGCAGCTGTGCTGTGGTGAATGGGGCTGCATCCAGCTGGCGGACGGTCACTAGTGGTGTCCCCCAGGGATCAGTGCTGGGCCCAGTCCTGTTTAACATCTTTATCAATGATCTAGATGAGGGGATTGAGTTCACCATCAGCAAATTTGCTGATGACACCAAGCTGGGAGGGAGTGTCGACCTACCGGAGGGCAGGAGGGCTCTGCAGAGGGATCTGGATAGACTGGAGAGTTGGGCTGACTCCAATGGAATGAAGTTCAACAAGGCCAAGTGCCGGGTCCTGCACTTTGGCCACAACAACCCCATGCAGCGCTACAGGCTGGGCACGGAGTGGCTGGAGAGCAGCCAGGTGGAAAGAGACCTGGGGGTGCTGATCGACAGGAAGCTGAACATGAGCCAGCAGTGTGCCCAGGTGGCCAAGAAGGCCAATGGCATCCTGGCCTGCATCAAGAACAGTGTGGCCAGCAGGAGCAGGGAAGTGATCCTTCCCCTGTACTCTGCGTTGGTGAGGCCACACCTTGAGTATTGTGTTCAGCTCTGGGCCCCTCAGTTCAGGAAGGATATTGAGGTGCTGGAGCGGGTCCAGAGAAGAGCAACCAGGCTGTTGAAGGGACTTGAGCACATGTCCTATGAGGAGAGGCTGAGGGAGCTGGGGTTGTTTAGTCTGGAGAAGAGAAGGCTTAGAGGTGACCTCATCACTCTCTTCAACTACCTGAAGGGAAGTTATAGTCAGGTGGGGGTTGGCCTCTTCTCCCAGGCAACCAACAACAGGACAAGGGGACATGGGCTTAAGCTCTGCCAGGGGAAGTTTAGGTTAGATGTTAGGAAGAAATTCTTTACAGAGAGGGTAATCAGGCATTGGAATGGCCTGCCCAGAGAGGTGGTGGATTCACCATCCCTGGAGGTTTTTAAAAAGAGATTGGACATGGCCCTTAGTGCCATGATATAGTAATTGGAGTTGGATCAGGGTTGGACTCGATGATCTTGGAGGTCTTTTCCAACCCAATCTATTCTATGATTCTATGATTCTGTATCAAGACAGGGGCCAGAGATGTCCTTGATGTCACAACTGTGTATTTTTTGTGCTTTCCACAGACTGCCTACTCAGAAATGCCAGCAGCTGCATTCTGCTAAGCTTGGCTGATTGCTTTCCTTGACAGTGAGACACCCTGGTGTGTGTTGGCCATGGAAGCAAACATTAAATGACTTGTATTTAAACCCATGCCAATAGTGTTGCAAAGTTCAAAGCCATACATTGGATACAAAAAATCATAAGATGCTGATGACTGGGATCTCAGTGAAGTCCTGCTTGAATCCAGAAACTTGAGTCTTGAGCTACTCTGGGCTCTATTAAGCTGATGTATTTATTGTCTTTTCTGAGAATGCTGCTGGTAGCATCAGGCCTTGCAACGTGCCCAGGGAAGGCAAGGTGTCCCACCTCCTGAGCAGGACCAGACTTTGCATTTGTCAATCCAAATTACAAATGCAAGAGCAAAAACCAAGGCACAAAGCCAGCATGGAGGAGGCAGCAGCATCACCTTCTGCTTGGGTGCTTGATGTCTACCAGGCTCCCTGGAGATGAGAAGTGCTGCATAATTGCCTGTCACCTCCACCTAAGCCACAGCAATGGCTGATTCCTGCATGCAGTCTTGCCCTTTCTGCAAAACTGCTTGCCAACAAGCCTGCAAAGTGTTTTGTGCTCCTGACTAGCAGTATTCAGATCTCATTTCCTTCTGGACACTGTTTGATTGTTGAAGGCCTCATGCACATTTGCTTTATCTGACAGTCACTGATGCCTTTCCATATTTTTTTTTCTCGGAGAGTCATAAACAGGGAATAGTTTGGCAATGAGTCCTTTACCTGTCATATGGGCAGCTTGTGCTTCTCTTCACCGTCGTGTCATTTTTGTCGCCGATTAGCCAGACAAATTCTGAGTAGGTCCTCAGCCGGATGTTCTTCCACTGCTTTTGGGGAACGTAGCTACATCCAGCATTAAAGTCCCCCATGAAGATGAAGTTCTGGAAGGTAGGAGGATTTTCAAAAGTAATCATGAGGGCAGCTCTTCAAAAGAAGACTGTCAAGGACTTTCAGGGTCCCAATAATCCTTACAGCTCAAATAGCAAGCACTCATTGAGTGCAGCATGGTTTCTCCAGCAGAAAGCTGGGTGCAGCACCAAAGTATGCTGATAAAGCAATGGTTTTATTGGGAGATCAAGTTTAGTGAATAAAATGTGGAGAACTTGAAGAAAATACATCAGAGAGAGAGTCAAATTTGGGGGCTTGTTATCAGTGCTCTTAAGATTAGTGGTAGTGAATACTGTGCCAGGTGACTCTGTACCAAAGCTGCTGTTAGTAATGTAGCTGTGACAACTAACCTCGGTTTTCCAGCGCTGTTTTACATCTAAATAGACATCATAGAGCTCATCAATCTCCTGTACTGCTGTCTCTGGTGTGGTGTGCAGAGGGATTATAGCAAACTCTTTGACATCTTAAAAACAAGTCAAAATAAGAGGAAAAAAATGTAATAGTTGTAAACACACACTGAATCACAGAGAAGCAGAGATTGACTTGGAAGTGAGAGGGATTTTCTGAAGAAGAAACAGCTTCTGTTCTAGCTGTGGATCGGTGGCGGCTGCTGTGTAATTGCACATTGCCAAGGCTGGGATGCGATGTGAGGAGGTTCTGTGTCGGGGCAAGGCAAGCCCTTCTCTGACACCCCCTGCCATAGTTGTTCCCATGGCTGTGACAATGGCATTGACTGCATCTGCCAAACCAGTGCCCATGGCATCAGTCAAAACAGTGCCTGTGGCAGCAGCAGAGGCTTTTCTGGGGCTGTGGTGTGCACTGAGCTTTGGGTGATGCCAGAGGCAGTGGCCCCAAAGGCAAATGTTGCTTTTGTAAGGAAATGCAGCATGGGATCAGGATGTGTCTCTCCCCTGTTGCCCGCCCCACTGCATCCTCGGGTCCAGCCCTGTGTTGTCTTGCTCTGAGAGACTTGCCATTGGGAGAATGATTTCTTTCTGAAACATCTCACCGGTTTTTGAAGATTGGAACCAGATGGCAAAGGGCTCTCTGGAGAAGACATCCTCATCCCCAGGCTGGATATCAGGGTATTGGTAGGTTTGTTTTACTGATACCAGATGTTGCCTGCAGCAGAATAAATAGGATAGGGGTTGGCACACTCATGGCTCACTCGGCCACCCTACTGGAGTTGGGCTGTGCCCAGCACTGACCCTGGGCCACAATCTGGGACACATACAGACACATTGGTGGCTGGACCTGGGACAATCCCCACACCCAGGCACAGCCCATCCCACCCACACAGCCTCCACCTCGCCAGCTCCCTCAGAGCAAAGCCACCACTGTATTCAGCCAGTCTCTACAGGGCTGAGATCGAGTCTGGGCAAGGTAAGGGGCTGGCTCACTGGTGAGGGGAGCTCACTCACCTGTAGATGAAGGCGTACTGCTCCTTGTAGCTCTTCCTTCCAAGCCTCTCGCTGACCACACAGCTGTATTCCTCCTTTGGCCCCCTCAGCTGACTGGAAGGAAAGTGGTGCTCATGAGTTTAGCTCTGCATTCACAAGGGGCGGAGGAGGAGTTAATTTAGCCTGTGCCCAAGAGTAGGGGACATTTCCTGACTGATGTCAGAGGTGGGTGGAAGAGGCAATAAACCCTTCTCAGGACCTGTTGCCTGGATCTGTGCTCCATCACTGGCTGTTTCACTCTAACCCCTCCCTGTTTGTTGCAGTCTCTGTCCCTCTTTCAGCTGGGTCACACGCTCAGCCCAGCATGTGCTGCTCTCTCCTCTGGACCGTCAGTCCAGACAGGCAATCCCCAACCTAAAGCAATTCCCAACTCTGCAGAGAGGCAGCTGCCCTGACAGCCTGGTGCTAGCCAGATGAGAGGCCTTCCTGCCCTTCTGTTTTCCTTTGAGAATTAATCTTTAACAAATTGAATCTAACTTGGTTATTTTTATTTAAAAACATGTCTCCTACAGTGATCTGGAGCTGGCTTTGTTCCTGACTTTCAGTGAGGCTGCCAGAGCCTGGTCCTTGTTTAAGGGCTGGGACTGAGCCCAGACCATGAGTTTTCACTCCAGTAAGGCAGTGCAGAGGAGAGCACAGGCTCTTGCCAAGCATCTTTCCCAATATTTGCCTACTTGCCTATGGCCACCCTACCTGGTGAGCTTCTCCACCAGGAGAGGACAAACACGGTTCTTGTTCTCCTTTATTTCCATCAGCAACATGATGTCACAGCGAGAAATGATCTGCAAGGGGATGGAGCAGAAGCAAGTTTGCACATGGTAGGGTTTGTAGGATTAGAAAGGCCGACAGAAAGAAGTGGTTACTGGTGCAGGGGAAGTCCTTTGTGGAAGAAGTGGCACCCAGCCTGGAGTCACGGGAGGGGTGGTAGCAGCTGGAGCAAAGTCCTTCTGCTTTCAGAGCTGCCTCACACCCCTGTGGGAGCTGGAAGAGGGAAGCTGGGAGAAGATCAGTTTCAGGTTTGTAGCCAACCTTTTTCTCCTGCCCCTGTAGAGGAAGTGTGGAGGGGAAGGGGCAGTAAGAACTGCTGCTGAGAGCCCACTCTGCCCCCTGCTACTGTTGGGGTGCTGTCTTTGGCTCCCACCCCCAGCCAATCAGGCTTGTGTCTCCTCTTTGCCCCTTGCCATGTAGGTTTTCTTCTCTGCTTTGAACTGTGCTACATACAAACATCCCAACTCACTGGGCGCCCAGATGAATGTGGCAGGAGGATTTGGGGGATGTTGAGGGGAGCCAGTGAGGGAAATGATAACTCCACTGCAATGGTTTCCATCCTTTTCCTAGGGTCACCTTTCCCTAGGGTCCTATTGCTATGCTGTGCCTTCTGAAAGCTGTGTGTGCTTTCAGAAGTCACTTGTCCCAGTCATCTGCTTCAGGCCCTGCTGAAATAGTCCATGGAGCCCCTGGTCTGAAAATGGGGGCCTGGACCCATGGGCTGCAGCACCACTGAGGAACCACAGGGTACTGGGGAGTGGAGGGGAGGCTCTCCCAGTCTGGCTCAGCTCCCAACACCAGTGCTGGGATTCCCCATGGGAAAACTCAGCTCACCCTGCAGCTGGGCATGCACAGGGGCTTCCTTCTGCCTCTGGTTACTGGTTCTTCAAATTTTGTGGGTGATATTTGAGGGAAAAAAGCCACTTTTTGCTACCCCTGAAACTTTCAGAAATTAACATATTGCCCATAATTTAGTATACATTGCCCATAGTGCTGACAGTATGGGAAGAACTGTCCAGAAACGCAAATTACAGCAGACCTCTCCTCTCCAGCTGTTTGCAATGAAAGAATTAAAACCAACCTAGACAAAGGCATTCTTTATTGCTGCCGTTTGGCACACACAGCTGCCCCACTAACAGCAAGCACCATGTCCTCTGTTACTGTGGCATCTCAGAGGGGACTTGAAAAAGCTACAAGTCCAAACCATGATTCTTTTAAAAAGCTGAGCTCTCTTCAGCTGCTGCAGAGGAAGCCTGATGGTGAGGATTTGTTTACATAAATTAGCAATAAGGCTTTTTAATTTTGTACCACACTCTAATGTGATACTCTCTGCTATCCTGAGAATATGTTTAATTAGACAATATTTCAGAATAATTAGCACATAAGCAAGGTAAATAACATATCACAAAATAAAGCTCTGTGGAGTCAAAGTGAAAATTATTTTTACTGGACACAGAGGTTTTCTTCCTTTCCTAACTCTATTTCTAAGGGAAACAGCAAATGTTGTTTCTCTCATATTCCCATGCCGGCTAAAAAAACCTGCAATCATCCTACTCAACCACAGGATGATTTTTCTTTAAGAGTATAAAATTGTTTAAGTTATACGCTCTTTTTTTTTTCTCTTAAAATTCAACTATGTTATGGTAAAGAAAGTGCAAGATGATGCAGCTACGGAATCCTCGGACAGATCAATGTCTGTCTCAGCCAAGCAAATGAACATACCTTCACCACGGCATCGACGACTTCAGGTCTGGCTATTTTAGTTTCTCCAAAAGACCTCACATTGAAGGAGCAGATTTTTAGGCTCAGAGATAGGTTGAAATTGAGGAGCGAAAGCAAGCTGAAGAGCAACATCTTCAGGGACTTGGACAAAATGAGCTAACTGCGAGCATGCCTATAAATATGTATGTGTGTGTTTGTGCATCCGTCCCTCTGTGGCCAGTCAGGAGTTCAAACTGAGCAGTCATCTGTGTCTATCACGAACATGAACAGGAATCGCCATTTCCTCCTTTTCCTCACTTCCAGCTCCCACTGCAAAGCAGCACGGAGACTTTGAACTTCTGCCTTGGGAGTTAACTGTCTCTTTGAGCCAACAACCCCATCTTGAGGGAGCAGCTGCTCTGCCAAACCCCAGAACCCCTCTCCACAGGGAGACATCCACCGTGAGATGCCTGCCATGCCTGAGCACCAGCTGGGACCATCCCAGGCAGTGCCAGGCCACGACCAGGCACCCTGGGCTACCATAAGCAAGAGGTTAGGACCAGGAGGTAGATGGGCCAGATGGTGACAAGGTCTGGGAAGCAGCAGTGGGGAAAGGGAGGATTCCAGAGGACACTGGTGGAGGGCAGCAGAAGCCCAGTGAAAGGCAATGGTGGTGGGACGTCTGGGACGTGGAGGTTTTAACCATATCTTTGTTTTGTTCTGCTTTTACTATGGACAGAGAGTTGTATCGTGAGAAAGTGATAAACAGTCCATTGCCACAGGCTATGTGCTTTTACACACTTCTCCTTCCCTTCACCCAGAGCTGTGATGTGCCTTGTGGTAGACTAACATGTTTTTTGCCCACAGCTAGCTTAGCCACCACAATGCAGCCGCAGGAAGATACATGATGCTTCCAGTGCTGCCCCCCACAACTCCCAGCCAAGTGTCCCCGGCACAGCAGTCTCAGACTAGTGACCTAAGGTGCATGCATGGGGGTATGGCTTGTGCTGCATGGTGGAAGGGGATACATGATACTCAAGTGGGGATGCTGCAGATGGAGCTGCTTTTTCAGGGAAACCATCCCCCTGTGCTCCTTTCTTCCTCTACTGTGTCCCAGCCCTAGGCCAGAGATGCAGTTTTCAGCCCCTGATCAGGTATAACGGCAGGAGTTTTAACAAGAAGTCAGGCTAAATGGTTTCTTCAGGTGTCTTGGAATTTTCTCCCTGTGCTTGCAGGGTGCTTTCACATCCTTTGTCCTTTACCTGAGAACAGCCATGCAGCATGGCTTGCACCCCACTGCCCTGCCTGCACAGCCACCTGTGCAGATCCAAATCCAGAAGCACCAGTGCATGGCCCCTGACCCTACTAAAGCAATTTTACAGGGTCAGATGGAGCTGGCACAAAACACAGTGAATGGGTGGCTCCCAAAAATGCATCACAGCTGACCACATTGAGATCCATATCTTACCTGGGGAGGCAATGATGGCTCTCCAAAGTGCGTGGTGTTAGTGCAGAAACAGGCACCACAAATCCCTTTAGTCTAGAGAGGGAGATTTGGTGCAATTGTTGCTGCTGAGGGGCTCACTGCCATGCTGCCCTGGTGCTTGCTAATGAAGGCAGTGTTTTGGGGAGGGACTTGGGAACCATCTGAAATAACAGGGGTTGTATGGAGCTTTCTCTCCACTGGGTCTCTAACGAGCTGGCCTCGGGCAGAACAGGATCTGGAGAAAACTGATATAGAGGGAGGGAAAGCGATAGCTTTAGGGCTTGTAAATCTCCTGCCTGACCTTGCTAAAAGTGTGGTATGAGCCAACGGTTTGTGACAGCAGCTGCAGCCTTGAGGCCGGAGTCACCAAAACCTGGAGCTCCCTCGAAAACCAGGCTTGTTTTGGCTCCCCTGGCATCTAAAAGCAAATGTTTGTTGTGGAGCCTATGAGGGCTTCAACCCTGAACTGCAGGGACCTGCCTTCAGCAATGCCCTGTTTGTTCCCAGGACTGCTCGCTTATCAGCCTCCCCTTTCCTCTCCATCCTTGGTATTATCAGCAGATCCACCTTCTGCAGGGACAGGCAGCAGCGAGGTGACCTGTGGGGGGAGGGACATGGGGAGCTCATGCTCCTTTCTGCACTCTTTATCTCTCTGTTTACTGCACTTTCTGTGCATATACTCTTTGCTCCTTATCAGGCCATAAAACCCACTCAATGTGAGTTCACATAGAACCCTGCCAGTTCAGGGCTGTCCTGGTCTTGCACAAGAAAAGTGAAGCTGCAGGTAAAATTAACCTGGGTTGGTGTTCTAGCTCTACCCAAGAGATGCTTGGTGAGAACCATCTCCAGCTGAGCAGAACCTGTGGGATGTTCCCTAATAAAGCTCATCTTCAGCCTCTCCCTGCTCTGTGGGGAGAAGGGGCAAGTGATGAGACCAGCTTGGGCAAGCTTAGAGCAGTGAGTGGCTGCTGCCAGGCCCTGCCTGCTCCTTCTGAGGATCCCTCAGCCAAGCTTTGCTGACAACCTGTGCTGGGTGCGTGGGGGCTGTAGCTGATGTGTTGTGATCCCTGGTGCAGTGATTCAGCCCTCTGTCATATTTCCACTCCCAGGAAGGTGCTGAGAGATGGATGGGGTGGGATATGTTGTTATATCGTGTGCCTCCTTGGGGTCTTGTGGGACAGGGGAGGTGTGAGGGGCTGGTGGTGATGTGGGGGTTCCTCCTTTCCCCTCAGGTGCAGCCACTTCCTTCCAGCCGCAGCCCTGGCTGCACCACAGGGCACTCACAGCTTTGTTTTTGCTGGCAGAGATAGACTGAGAGGATCTCTCATGTTTCCTGTGTTTGCCTGGGAGGGCTGCAGGGAGAGACCACAGGTGAGCCCACATCCCCTTCCGCTCTGACAGAAGAAGCCTATTCTGGGTCTGAAGGGCAGCGTGACTCATAGGGTGCTCCATGTGGACCCGTACCTCTGGGGCATGGTATCGTTCTGGGGCTTTGCTCAGTGCTTGAAAATAGCACTGAAGCTTTATTTCCCCTCCCGTGGGAGAATGTGGTGGTCGTGTGCTGGTGGGGAGTTTAGCACTCCTGGGGACACCAGCGCTGCTGTGCACTTTCTGCAAAGGGTGGAGGCTGGTCCAGCCTGCCCAAGCCCTGGCCTGCTCCTGCTGTGCCCGTCAGCATCTCCACATGCTTGTCACACAAAGGGAAGCATGTGGCTCTGGAGAAGCACTGGTAGTGGGGGCAGGGGGTGATGTTGGGGTGTGAGAAGTGATGTGAGAACAGCACCTCCAGACTGCTGCTCCCCAGGTGCCACCACAGCTCTGTTTTCTGGACATGCACCCCCCACCCATGTGACAGGCTTTATGGTGTTGGGTGTTTTTTAATCTTTACAAATTTTAGCCAAATTGCGTCTCTGTCAACATCTGCTTCAGTGAGGGGAGGTCTGTGAGAGAAGCAGGCAGGGCCAGCCATGAAGTCACCATATGACACCATAAAGGTAGGTACATTTGGGCAAATGAAATGGCCTTTGTGTTTTTGGTAACCTTATCACATCCATCGGACAGAGTATTTTATTACTGTCTCCTGGAATTGAAAGTTAATAAGTAGCGAGGTACTGGGGCATTTTGTCTCGATAAAGGTCACAATTGGGCTGCAGACCAAATATGGTCATTTGGGATGTGGCTTCAGTGTCAATCTAAGGGCAGTGAGTGTCCTGCTGTGACCCTCTAGAAATTCAGTATGACTGAGGGTTAAAAATATGTGATCTCCGAGATACATGGTATGTTTTGAATAAGTAGGGTCTTCTTTGATACTTAATTTTTATTTATAATTCTGGAAGGTTCTACAAAATAAATTACTGACAGTGTAATTCCTTTGCTGGTGCAGGACTCTGATAGGGTTTTGGTTTTCAGCCTGTATTGTCCAAGTAGTGGTTTAAAGTGTGAAAGCCTGCTTGCTAAAGCAGTTCAAGGAAAAACACCATTTTCATTTTCATTTTTCATTGTGTTTTCAGTTTTGTGAACAAGGCCACTTAGCTGAGATGTAGGAGAGTATGTGGTAATCTGAAATAAAAGCTTTGACACATGATGATTAGACAAGGCTTTGATGTGACCCCTCCATAAAGATATTGTAGTCACCAAATGAGGAGGTTCTTGTGACAATAAGTATGCCCTCATTGCTAGCAGTTAAAGATGTAATTAAAATGTGTGTAATATATGTATTAACTTTGAACAGAGTTAAGAAAGTATTATTTAGAGCTGTTAACAGGCAAGTTGGTCTTGCTTTATAATATTTTAAAAGTCAGGAGCATTTGTTCCTGCATTTTTCCCAGGTTGTACAGTGAAATTACTGAAGAGTGACAGGGTGGCTGCCCAGAGCAGTGCCTGGAGGTGTTATTTACCCCTGTGCTCTATAAGAGCTTCTGTTTGCAAACCAGCATGAACAGTGATCTTATCCCTGTCCTGAGGGGTGAGTTTTGACTGTTACATGTCTTTAAAGTTGCCCTCTGCTTGGAGCATGACAAGGTGTTCCTCAATAGCAGGTCCCATGGGTGGACTGTGGGGCCAAGATGGGTTTGTGGGGCACCTCTCTCCACTGTTGTCCTCCCATGCCCATGGTCTCCTGGGGATTGCTCATGACATCATGCCACAGGGCCAACAATGCATGAGTGGAAATAGATGTGGACAAGTCACCCTGGAGAGGTGATTCGCTTTACCGGTGTCATCTCTTGTTGTGGCTGCAAACAATCCAGCTGCACTCCCTGGGGATTTGTTGCCAGCAGTGGAATAATAACATGGAAGCCTTTCATCTGGCAGAGCAATGCTACTCCCCAGTTTGGTGAGGTAGAAGCTTCAGTTCTTACTGGCCTGAATCCAGCCAGTTTATGTGAAAATATTGCTGCCTTGTTTCTGGGGATAAGACCAATAATTCTGAGTTAGGTTTTTTTTGTTTGGTTGGTTTTTTTCCCCCGTTGATCCTCTGATTTAGAAAGACACTTTGATTATAACTGGATCATAAGTCATCCTCTGCCCTGCTCACAGCCTTCCCAGGCCAGTGGGAAGTCCAGCTCCTGACACTGGCATCAGGAATGAGGAATTTTTGGCTGATGGCTGTCACTGGGCTGCAAATGCCAGCAGCCCCGCGTGGCGACATGGAGATGACTTGGCCCTCGACAGCTGCTGCAGCTGTCTCATGAGTTGTCTTTGTGGGCTGAAAGGAGAGATCAAACGCACAGGGCAGGTCAGGCCTTTAATTTAAGCTTGCCACACTGCAGCCACGCCAAAAAATGGCTTTTCAGGGTCCTCAAGGAGGTGCCCAGGGAGATGCTGGAGCTTACCCTTAAGCCTGGAGCTCATCTGCTCTCTGTAGAAACAGGGACCCCACCTGTGCCCTGCGCTCCCCGGTGTGCCATCTGGAGAGCCCAAAGCCTCCTCAGCTGTGCTGGGATGGAGGAGCAGCCTTGGCCCCTGCCTGGCAAAGTCATGACAATGCTGCCAACTGCTTCATCAGGGCCATGACATGTTGAAGCTGTGGCATTGTCTCAGTGGTGGCTGACTCAGGAGAGTCCTGAAGATCCCTCCTTCCCCACCGGAGGAAACACCTGATGACTCTTTCCTGTGGCTGCATGCTGAGATTGCGAGAGTGGGTTCCCTGGTTACATCATGCCATGTTTCAACATAAAACCACCACAGTTCTCTGCTTCAGCTTCTCTATTTTGTCATCATTTGCTATGACTATTTCCAGAGGCATTCCCACCAGGTGGCCTGGAATAACCACCAAGTGGGTAATCCATCTGTGGCATGAGTCAGCACTGCCCTGCACGTGTCCTGTGGGAGGCAGGGGCCATGCATGAGAAAGTTGAACAAACAAAGATGACTCCAAACAATGTTTAAAGGCTTGTGAAATACTTCTTGTGTCTGCTTAGGTCACATGGTGGAAGCTCATCTTTGCTTAGCCCAGCTTGACTGGAAAACTCTTCAAACAAAACTGCAAAGAAGCTGCACAAAGTTGTGCCTTACCTTCAGTGGGCCACATGAAACCCCCTATTTAATTTATAAATATCTTCTGACAGCTCATGTTATCAAAATCTTTTGGTAACTGTAGTAAACTCTGTCCTGGAACAGCTTTTACACCAGTTCTCTCATCTTTCCCAGCCCTCCAGACCGAAGGGAGACCCTTTATCCAATCACAGGTGTGGTGACAATTCGACCTAATTTGCTTGCATTTGTCAGGAGATGATCTCTTTTCCTATTTAATTAAGTTTTCTCATATTTTTTGGCTTATCACAAGCTGATATGTGACCCAGGGAGAATGAAAGTAAATTTGCTTATAGCAAAAGGATTTGGGTGGCAGCTTTTAAAAAAAATAGAGCAGTTCAAATGCAGGTTGAAAAGCTGCTCTTGAAAGCAAACAGTGTCATGTGTTGGCAAGAGAGGGCAGGTAACAGGCTTGTAACCTAAATGCTCTGGTCTCAATCTTTGTGCCCTTTCCACAGGAAATGTGATGCCGGATCACAGCCCTGTCCCAGGATCTAGGAAAGGGACAGACGTCCCCCAAGATCACTCCCAGGCCTTGTGCCAGGGGGCTGTGGGCTGCAGTGCTGAGTTCCTCTCTGTATCTCTGTGGCAGTTGTATTACAGCCCTTTTACATCCCTGTTGTGACCTCTGTTGTATCCACCCTTGTATCTCCTTGTTAAAACCCTGTTGCAGCCACATCACATTCCTGGTTTTATCCCTGTTGCATCCCCATGGCAACCCCACTGAACAATTTCTGTAGCCTCACTGCATCCTCCTTATATCCCCACTGTGTCTCCTTTGCATATTCCCTTGCACCTCTGTTGCATCCTTGCTGCAGCTGCATTGCATTCCTCACTGTAGCCCTCTGCACCCCTGTTGTGTTTCCCCTTGCCCCCCTGTTGCATTGCCTCTTGAAGAGCTGCACTGCAGCTCCATTGCAGCCATGTCGTGTTGCCTCCTGTACCCCCAGCTGGGGTGATGTCCCATCCCTGCAGTATTCCTGTACAGCTGCCTTGTACCCCTGTTGTATCCCACTTGTACCCATGCTGGCAGACTCACTGCAGCCTCTTCCCATCCTATGGCATCCCCCTCACACTCTCTCTGCAGCCACTCCTCGCCCTGATGTATTCCCCTTGCAGCATTTTGCATCCCCCACTCTGCCCTCTCGTTGCATCCACCCTAGTACCCCTCTTGTATCCCCCTTTCATTTCCCCACTGCAGTGCCCCTGTGTTCACCTGTCCTTCCTTGCCCCCCATGGAAACTCCATTATGTCCTGTCATTATAC
>VWZY01004298.1:622780-668652 GCA_013399075.1 Chloroceryle aenea
CTCTCCTCCTGTACCGCTCCTAGTACCCTCGTGAAAGCCCCATTATGTCCGCTCTTGCATCCCTGCTGGAGCTTTATTGTATCCTCCCTTTGCGCCTCCANTCGGCTCTTGCTGTTTGGAGGATGCCGTCATTTTTCTAGAGGAGAATGCTCTGGGGGTGGGACGGGATGGGCTGCGTGCTGGGAGAGGGGATATAGATGTGGCCCTCGGTACCCCGACCCCACCCTCCCCAGGAGAGAGCTGAGTCCGAGTGCACTCGTGACATCCACTGTGCCATGTGTCCCCCGCTGAGTGTGTGTGCGGCACAATAGGGATGGCGATGGGGATGGCGACGGAAAGAGGACGGACACATGAATTTCTAAACCAGGGGCTGTCTGGCAGCACAGCCTGCTCTGGTTGTGCTTGTCAACTGCCTTGTCCCCAGGCTGGCTGGCAGCGGCACTGACAGCTCATTCCTGCGTGTTCCTAGCCTGGGGTGCAAGCAGCGGGGCTGGGGGCCAGCCCAGACTCTCCAGCTCACATTTATGAGCCGTGTTGCACAAATACAAATGGGTCAGAAATGCACATTTTGCGAAACACTGCTGCAGAAATAATGATCTCATTTCTGCCATCTATAAATAAATGAAGGTGAAAGGGCACATTTCCTATTCCCAGCCCTCTGGAGGCTGGATTAATACCAAGAGCTGGCTAGCTGATAGACAGAGATCTTTCAAATATTAATAGATCTTAAATTATAACTTCACTGTGACTGGCATCTAAAAAAATGTGGTGCAAAACATAACCACTGAGGAATCATAATATTAGTTGTCATTTATGGTCAGTATTATTTTTCTGTCTGTAGCAGGTGTCAAGGGGGAAGGTTTACTTGCATCTTTTGGGGTTTTCTTCTTAAACAGTTATCAGTGTGAGTCAAGGTTTCTGGGGGCCACATCTCAGCCCTGAGGCCCATCAAAGCACCCTGTTTCTGCAGCGGCATCTTAAAATTGGTCATTTCTTCTTTGGTTCTTAAAAAAAAAAACAAAAAACAAAATATGCCTAAATGCATTGCTTAGCTTTCAGGTATTCTGAGTTTTTAATTCTACTGTTGGTCAGATATAGGCTGCTCTGGGTGAAGGGAGTGCTAAGTAAAAGACAGAGCACAGGCAGCAGCCCAGTCAGGTGAGCACAGCTCAATACAACCTTTATGTTTGAATTTTTGTATATCTGGTCAGTGAGCACACGTGTGATTTCTGAGTATTGAAAACCCTTCCTGCCCGCACACAGGGCTGCCCAAACCTTGTGAAGTTTTTTGTGCTGCAGCCCTCCAATGTACCCCTACTCAGACACCCCCTGCCAGCTCTCACCCTCTTGGAGAGGTTGGCTTTGCGAGAGATGATGATCCTGGTGAAGAGACTCCTGTCTCCCTTGGTAACAAGCTGAGCTGCTTTCACATTTGTGGGATTGCTTGTTTTTTGTGTTTTGGTTTTTGTTTTTTTTGGGTTTTTTGTTTGTTTGTTTGTTTGTTTGTTTTGGTTTTGGTTTTGTTTTTTAACTAAATGCAGTTTTTTTGATCCCACACACTGGAGTGTGCCGCTGCTGCTGCATCTTATGTGGGGCTTGGAAAAAAGCCACCTCAGTTGCACTGTTGGGTCTTCTCCAGCCTTGCTGGTGTGACCCACCAAACTTAGAAACATTACTGATGTGGATTCAAACCTTGCTCATTGTATTTTGTTGTCCCTTTAGCCACTGGCCCTGGTGACTGTCATCAACCTGCTGTCCTCTCTTGTAACCTGCAGCCCCCTGCCACCTCCTGACCCCTCTGTTTGCAGGTGATGAGACTGTGCTTGACTTTGGCAAAGGATTGGAAGCAGGAGACAAGTGGAGAAGTGGAGCCTCCCATTAGCATCTGTCCAGGGTCCATCCCGTTACCTGGGATGGCTTGTTTGGGGGATCCTCCCACACGGGATACTGGGACCACAGCACGGCTGTGGTTAGTGCCTGTGGCTCACCTGCCAGTGTGGCAACTGGCGTTCCTGGTTTGTCATCCTGTGACCTGCCACGTGCGCAGTCCATTTGGCCTTACTGTTAGTGGGAACTGGTGCCCCTGGTTTGGCATCTTGTGTCCTTCTGCATGTGCAGCCTGCTTGGCCTTATTGTCACTGTGATCACAAGGCAGTTATCAAACTTAACCTAACTGATGTTTGTGAGTTAATTTATAAGGTACTTGGAGATCCTTCCAAGAAGCAGTAGCAATGTTTGGGGCCATTTGCTGTGACTCTTGGTCACAGGGTACCTCAAAGTGATGGATGAGCTGCAGTCTGAAGAATTACAGCTGTTACCAGGGAGCTTGCTTTTCGTTTTGAGCCCACAATGACTCTCTAGCTGATAGCAAAGAATTGTACTGGGGCCTGAGGTGATGCTGCCCACTCCTGTCCCTGGGCAGCCACAAGAATGATTCGCCCTTAGGCAAAGCGCCATGGCAAATCCTAGGGCATTGGCACTGCAGGTGCTCCCACACAGCTTTGGGGAATATGTGTCCCTGCAGCGTGGCTAGGGGCAGAGGTGGCTTTATGGGACTGGGGATGCTGGGGACCGGGATGATGGTGAATGCTTCTGACAGCAGAGCTGGGCTTCCCTCTGCTTCCATAGGAGGTAGCCATGGAAATCAGTGGTGATGCTCTGCCCATGCAGAAGGAGGCTCGTCCATGCTGTGGGGCACCCTAAGCATCCTCCCCTGGGGCACCCATGGCCGGTGGGGGCCCCAAGCAGGGCCTGCTGGGTGTGTATGGCTGGCATTGGGTGCCAGGGCTCAGGTAGTGATTGGCAGCTGCCATTGTCCTGCTGGAACATGCCAGCACAATGGGAACTGAAGCCTGCTGAGGTGCTCCCAGTTCTGCAGCTATGGCAGGGGGGATATTTTCAGGATTTTCTGAGTCCCTGGCACTCATACAAGGGAGTGTTTTGGTGCTTCCACTGCACGTCCAGCTTGAATTTCCACAGCCTGAAGCTGCCAGCGAGTTCAGGACAGTGTTTTCCTGCCTCTCCAGTAATTTCCTGCAGCTGGGCTACGGTCCAGCCCAACCCACACAGGCTCGGGGAGGGGGTGGGCACCGAGAGCACTTGGAAAATTACATTTAAGACAAAGAGGAAGGGGATGGGAAATAGCTTAGCTGGCTTTGTTCTAATAGCTGTAATCACCTAAAGGACAACCAGTATCCCCATTTCACTAGGTGCTGCATCAGAGGCTGCTGGCGTTGGCTCTCCCTGATATGCTGCACTGGCTTTTGCTTTCTCTCCAATGGCAGCTTGCACTTTGTTCCTCCTCAGAACCAGTACTCTCATTGGTTTAATTTACAAAAGACTCCATTTACATAAACAGGGGAAAGGTTAGTCAGAAGGTGAAGATGAGGCCTCCAGAAGGGAAACCGATGGCTTAAATACCCCAAACTTGCCATCTTGCCCAGCTCCAGAGTCTGAAAGGAGGAGAAAAAAGCAGGAGTGAGATTTTTAACGTGGGTTTTGGGGGCTTTTTGTTTGGTTGGTTGGTTTTGGTTTTGATTTTGGTTTGTTTTTTCTCTCTGGACTGTTTTTATCTGCCGTTGCTACCCACAGTGAGTGAGACCTGTGCTGGGAAGAGGAGGGGATCTCTGCAAAGTAAGCTGAGCTTTATAAAGGCTTTCTCCTTCTTGTCTGGCTTTCCAACCAAGAATGGTGGAAATGGCAGAGGTAGCGACCCTGCGCCAGGTAGCTCATGAGCTTCTACCACCCTGTACTTTTCCTGTGCTTTTTTCTGTAGCTGCAATGTTGTCTCATTATGGGTCACCGGGAGAATGATGGTGATTTCCTCTGCTTCATTTCTGCCCTGTTTTAGTGACGTGGCGAAAGGCAGCAAGAGCTCTCAGGTGGGCTTTTGTGCAGCCCTGCTCTCACACACGAGGTTCATCTGTTGCACAAAGTGTTTATCTATTAATGAGCCGTGCAGAGATCAAAGATCTTTCTACAAAATGTTAATTAAACAAATAATGGCATGTTATTGAGGCTTGAAGAAGAAAATTAAGTTTAATTTTGTTAATGAGGTGCCTAGTGGAAATATTTACAGTATTCCTCAAATTTCAGTTATTTCTATTTTTCCTAGGGGAAGATGGCAAACCTAGCTGTTGCTTCAGGGGTTCTGTAAACAGTTTTTCTTGGTCATGTATAATGTGGGACATTGATGTGATCCAGTGTGATGGCATTGAAGGGGGAGAGGATGTGACTGCAGCAATTCTGTTCCTGCTTCATGGCATAACATAAAACATACCACATACTGCTGCGAGTCTTGCAGGAAGCAGAATGAAATCTGCCCATCCTGCACAGAAAAATGAGGTAGTGGTGATGGGGGGGGCGTGGCTGTTGGGGTGCTGGCATTGAGGAGGTTTCATTTTATAAATATATGACAAAAGAGCTAGTGCTGAGGAAAGGATGAGATCTAAGTTGGTTAGCAGGGGGAATTAGAGGAGATGTGTGTGTGTGACAGGGCTTAATCTCTTAATGAGAAAAATATATCCCAGCTGCCTGTAATGGGGCAAGTTCAGGGAGGAGCACAGCATTGTGTGGGAGCTCACCCTTGCACTCTGTGTCCTCCATCTGCCGTCCCGAGATTTGTCTGAAGGAGCACAGAATGGGGACCTGTGCTCAACAGCAAGTGCAGAACACCTATGGGACAGGAGAGAGGACACAGGGGAGGGGATGAATTTGTCTCAGATAAGGGCTGGTTGCCAAGGAGCACCCTGCTTGGTTGTTTCCTTCATTTCCTGAGGCCATTAATAGACTCTGCTCCTAGTTGGTGCCTTTGCAGAGCAGTAATGAGGGCCGGGCTCACGCTATCAGTTCTAGGTCAGTGGTTGTGTGCTGGGGATTTGGGATCAGGCAGAGAGAGGGGAGCTGGAGCCAAACACTCGCCTCCAAAAAGCAACTTCGAGTCTGTGTTAAGGTGTCCGTGCCTGCACCCAACCGCGTGGGGCTGTGCTTCCCTGTCTGCACTGTGCCCCAGCTTCAGGTGGCACTCCATTGCCCCAAGCGTGGTCTGTGCCTGTTGAGAAGGTTCATTGCCTGTTTGAGATGTGCTCTCCTTAGAGGATAACATGACAATGATTAGATCTGTTAACGGACTAGAAGACATAATCAAGTTTTAAAGCTGAAAGAGACTTTGTCACACTCCTGAGTGGTATCTTTTGCCTCTCACAGAGCTGCTCTCCTCTCCCCCTGCCAGCAGAGATCTCATTTAGTGTCAGCTTGTCATTTTTTCTGGTGTTTAACCTCTGATCCTTCCCTAAATTTGGGCAGGTGACATCAAGTGGCAAAGAGCACCATGGATCTGGATGTGCTGAACATGTTTGTAATTGCCGGTGGCACCCTGGCCATCCCCATCCTGGCCTTCGTGGCCTCCTTCCTCCTCTGGCCCTCAGCCCTCATCCGCATCTACTACTGGTGAGTTCATAAGCCTGGCTGCTCTCATTTTAGTTCAGGGGTGAAATTACTGCTGGTTTCCATCAGGGTAGCTGTGCCCTGGCACTGACAGAGGTGCACAAAAAGCCCAGAGGCAGCAAAGGCATTGCAGACAGAGGTGTATGTTCATGCTGGGATGGCATTAGGAGCAGGTGAGGTGTGGTTTTCCACGGGCATACTGGCTGTGCACAGCTTTAAGCATCTCTGAGAGAAAAAAAAAAAAAGGCATTTTCTTATGGCTTTTTAGAGGCTGAGGCTTATGTCTGTCAGGGCAGCCTCAGCTAAGCCATGGGATGTCTCCGAGCATTTCTGGATTATTTCCCCAAGGACAGGAGCACCGCTGGGAAAAGCACCCCTGTTGCTGCCTGGCAACCTCAGCACCTCCTGCCTCATCAATGCAGTTGTCAGTGTGGGTGTCCCCTGCTCTGCCATGGCTCCCCTGGCTCTCTGGCTAGTAGTTACAGATGAGGCTTTTCTCTTTCTCTCCCTCTCTTCCTGGGTGGAGCATCAGAGAAGCTGGAGTGATGTTTCCCTTACCTTCTTGCATCTCATCCTTTCCAATACTGGGAGGCAGGCACTGCATCCTTCAGTCTGTCCCTGGAAATCAGTGATAAGTGGACTGGCAGCTTTCCTGTCTGGTTTTGTTGCAGGAGAATGCTGGGAAGCTGCAGAAACCAGGGCAGGTCCCATCACCAGCGTGGGCAGTGGCAACAGCAGCAGGCAGTGTGGCAAGCTTCCCTCACATGCCGCTGGCTGATGGTGGCTCCTGCAGTTTTACTCATGGGGTGTTTCTAAACCAAAGTGACCTGTTTGAGGAGGACGTTAGTCCATCCATCACTCAGATGCAGTGGTGTGATGAAGCCTGTTTCTAACAGCACACTTTTTAGTAGCTTTTTCATCACAGCATCTGGGGGCTGAGAGGTGAGGAACGATGGGATGAAAGCCCCAGCGACTGGACCAGCATGGGGGAGATTTCTTCCCAGTGTGCATCAAGTGGGAAGCTGCAAGACCAGACACCACCTGCTCTCCTTTGCAGAGAGATGTGACAGCCTCCTGTCCTGGGGACATCCAGGCTCCTGCCTGTGGCAGGTCCAGATCATATGGGTTTGTCAGTCAAAGGGGTTCTTTTTCCTTTGGACATAACAAACTGCCAGTGGAAGCCAGGGAGGACCTGAATGTGCTCTGGTTCAGAGGATGATTGCCAGAGAAATTCCCACACCAGAACAGAGCAAGTGTGGTCAGGGTGAAGCCTTCAAAGCACCACAGGCAGGGGTGGCAAGACAGGATAAAGGAGGTGCAAGGGGCTGATACCAGGAGCTTTGGGGAGCTGACCTGAGAGGGAGATGGAGAAGAACCTGCTGCCCTGTCTTCAGGGCTGCAAATTAGCAGCTGAGTGAAAATGCACTGTGGGTAGCTTGGTCTGTGTTTGGCTGAGGGAGCATGTGAGCAGAGATAACACGGCTGTTTTCTTATGAAGGGAAAGTGCCCCCATCTCTCTCTCTTCCAGCATTTCTAGCAGCACTGGCATCTTGCAGGAGCAACTGTGTTTCATGGGCACCTCTTTTCTTAGGGACAGTGGGTGAGAGGAGAGTGAGGAGGTGAGACCTTTACTCTTCCTTTTCTACTTGCTTCTTTCTGAGGCAGCTGTTTTGGAGGCAAAATCATTGTGCTTCCCCATGAGCAGAGGCAGGAAGGGGAAGGCAGTTTGCCATGCTGACTCCCTCTTTCAGCCCCATGAAGCTCCAGCTTTGTGGCACCACTCCTGGGAGCTCCTGAAGAGGTGCCTGGGGATGCTTCTCCTGCCACCCACTGCCCCCTTCCTCCTTCTTGCATGCTGGTCTACATGTCCTCAGCCGATGTGACCAAGGGTCATGCTGGGACCCCGTGGCCAATGGCTTCACTCCCTCCCCTGCTTCTAATGCCCTTCCTGCCGGGTGTGACGTCTAGAGCTGCCCTGCTGACCCTGTCTCCAGAGCCTGTCTACTCTGCCTGCTCCACTGCCGGGGGTTAATCACTTTAGCTGCTGCCACTAAGCGTGTTAACACCTTGTGAGGGATCAGTTCAGCTTTGCACAGATTATTTTGCCTTCTGCTGAACTGATCCATCAGGATCTGTTGCTAAAAATGTTATCAACTTCCCCATCAGTAGTTTACACCGGTGCCTTTGAGGCGAGGACTCTTAAGACACTTATTCAGGGAGAAATTCACCTCTGCTCGGAGGACCAGCACAGAGCCGAGATGCTGCTTAAGACCCACTAACTCCATCTAAAAAGGGATTATGCTAAAAGAGGATTGCACTATGCATAAGCTTTGAGTGGGCAGAGAGCTAGGACAGCCTAGCAGTGTAAGTGACCTTGCTCTGCTGTCTCAAATTCTGATATTGTGTATAAAAGCATTTGCTGGTATCTCGGCCATCAGGAGTAACCCGGTAGCTGTCCTGACAAAGATTACATCTGAGCATAGAGGAAATGCAGAGCAAGTGTGCTTGCTCCTCTGTCTTGGACTGCACGTACACATCATGTGTCCGAAGTATCACCTATAATCTCTGCCTGGGTCCCCTCTGGCTGGGAGTTTCACTGCATCCTCCTTGAGCAGGCTGCAAGTGTGCACTGGCAGGAGCTGTCTGCCTCTGCTTTCAGAGGAACAGCACTGGGGTTAGCCTGTTATCTTCTGGGGTGTTTGACCCTGTGTCAGAACGGTCCCCTCTGGTCCTTTGTATGTGCATAAATAAATCTTTAAAGCTCACCTAGTTCACATGTGGGGAATAGGTTTCTGTGGTGCCCCTGGGTGACATGGTTGTTTTGGCTGGGATCAAGTGTGCTTGTCCATGGTGTGACATCATTCCATGGCTGCGAGAGTCTGCCCAAATAAACTCACGACAGATCCACCTTACCTACTTGGGACAAATGCCTCCCTTGGCCTGCCCATCCCACACACTACCTTTGCCATGTGTGCTGCCTTTCTCTCTCAAGCCTCTCTCTTTACCAGCCTTTGGGTGTTTTCAGTTTTAGAGTTGTTACTTTGGCCCATATCCGTTGCCTTGAGGGAATAGTGCAAATTAGTTATTTGTGGTATTTTAAAAAGTTTTTAACAATTGAGGTGTCTCCACAAGCCATCTGCAGTGAAGCCATGAATAGCCAGCAGCTGGTACTACACCTCTAAGGGTCACATGTAAGCATAGGGTCTGGTCCAGGGACCAGATGCTCAGTCCCAGTTAGGTCCATGACATCACTGATGTGAGCCCAAGCTAACTGACCTTTGCAAAACAGCACATCTGTGGGTGAGTTTGGACTTGTCACCTGGCTTATATTGCTTCTGGGCCCTGGTCTTACCCCACTCACTGTTGTTTTTAACTTGTTTGCAGGTACTGGCGCCGAACCTTGGGTATGCAGGTTAGATATGCAAACTACGATGACTATCAGTTTTGTTATTCCTATAGAGGGAGACCTGGATACCGACCGTCCATCCTGATGTTACATGGGTTCTCAGCCCACAAAGACATGTGGCTGTCTATTGTCAAGGTGGGACTCCATTTCTATCATGTTACTATTTAGTGAGAGTTGATGGTCCTGGTCTTGATGGTAATGTGGAGACCCAAAAGTGTGGGATGTGATGATCACTGTAATGTGCTAGAAACACCCTCCTTAGCTTGTTGGATCCCTTTCATAGAATCGTAGAATGGTAGGGGTTGGAAGGGAACTCTTGAGATCATTAAGTCCAACCCTCCTGCCAGTGCAGGAAACCCTATGACATGCAGATCTGTAGAGGAAGAGCAGTACGCACCCTCCTCCTTCATGGGAAGTGAGTCTTGCCCATGGTTTCTCATCACGTCATCCCTGGTATGTGAGCTGACTTGTGCTGGTGCCTGAGTAGCCAGGGGCTTCTATGAGGAGAGTGACACCCCTGCTCACACCCTTGTTCACCATTTTTCATCCTTGAACATCACAGCAGTTCCCTTGTGTTGTAACTGCCCCTGGTTTCTTTCTGCAGTTCCTGCCGAAGAACCTGCACTTGGTGTGTGTTGACATGCCTGGGCACGAGGGCACAACCCGCTCAGCCTTGGACGATTACTCCATTAGTGGGCAAGCTAAGAGAATACACCAGGTAATGCCCTGGCATTGCATCACCCAGAGGGATGCAGGGATGTGAGGGGTGCAGAGACATGAGGGATGCTAAGCCCTGTGAGCCTTGCCTTGCGCAGCCCCACTCCCCCTTCCCAGGCAGCCAGAGCCACTGACCTCAAGCTTTTGAGTTGAATTTCTCTAATAACCCCACACTGTTCCTTTATTTCCACTAACAATGCTCCTTCTGGTCCCCTGCCAGTTTGTGGAGTGCATCAAGCTGAACAGAAGGCCTTTTCATCTGGTTGGCACTTCCATGGGGGGAAATGTTGCTGGTGTCTATGCTGCTCAGTACCCAGAAGACATTTGCAGCCTGACCCTCATCTGTCCTGCAGGTGGGCAATGTACGGGAGGCGAGATGGGGAGGGCTACAGGAGCCAGCGCAAAAGCCCAGAGCAGGACTGGAGGCAAAACAGGCTTTTAGTGCAAATAATTTTGAAATTATTTGGATGAACAGTCTGAAAACCACTGGTAGGACATGCTTCCAGGGCACAGGAGGAAATCACAGCCTTGACCTGACTGCTCTTCTCCAGGGCTGTGGAGTCTGCCCCGCTGTGCTGTGGTCAGAGCTGAGACTAAGGGACAAGTCCTGCTCTGGGGGAAAATGTGCTTCTCTTGGTGTGGCAGCCACTTTACATGGCACATCCACAGCCTCTTGGTCTGGAGGGGGAGTCCAGGCAGCAGTGGGAAAAGTCCCTGCAGTCTATCCACTTGAGAGAGCCCCAGCGAGCCTCAGGGCTCTGAGAGCTGGTGAGCTTGTTCCTCCCATGTTTAGGTGTTCCAAGTGGGAAGAGGGTGGAGGTCAGTGGGGTGTCCCTGTGCCTGTGCAGCAACCCCCCATCCGCACTGTCCCCTTGGCTCAGGGAGCTCAGGCAGCCTGGGCATGCCATGCTGCAGGACAAAGTGGAGTTTGGAGGGGAGCTTCTCTGCTCGTGGGGGCTTTGCTGCATCCTGATTGCTATAGCAGCTTCTTCCCCTTCCCACGCAAGGAAAGCAGCTCCCAGATAAGATATAAGTAATGAAGCATAGCACAAGGTTACCTAGCTACCAGGCTCTGAGGGCGGCAAGGTTCTCTGGGAGAGACCAACTCTCTGGGTATTTCTTGGATGTGAAACCTCTGCGTGGGGGCTGCGGAGAGGTTTGAGTTAAGCTGCTGGGGGCTCTTCCCTGTTGTGGTGCACCACAACATTTCTGAAGTGTTCTCCCTCACCTTTTGTCGTAGCAGACTGTGCACAGGCATTAGTATTTGCATACACTGTCTAGATAAAAATAAACACTATTGTTTTTGCCAAAGTATTCTTGCCTATCTACGGGGAATACATCTCGTGTTGTGTCAGCTGTGGGTCTCAGAGGTGTCCAAGCCCTGGGACAGAGGGAGGACTGGGTACCTCTGGGGACATATTAAATGTTGCTATGTGTACAGATTTTATTCTCCTGCTCTAGTTTAATTTTTTCTTTTAATGATTGAGCGAGTGCAAGGCCAGAAGCAGGCATGATGGAAGTCAGTACAGAGATCTTCTGTCACTGGGGCTGTTGGGATCTCATCCAGGTTTTAGCTTGTGCCCCCCTTCTCATTTGATCCAGGCCTGCCAAGTACCACTGACAGCAAGTTCATTAAGCAGCTCCGGGAGCTGCAAGAGTCTGAACGCATCGACAGGATCCCTTTAATTCCGTCGACACCCGAAGAGATGGCAGATATGCTGAAGCTTTGCTCCTACGTTCGCTTCAAGGTGCCACAGCAGGTGAGGAGCCGGGGCTGGCTGCAGTGGCCAGGAAAGGGAGACTCGGAGAGTGGGGGCAGGTTTGTTTATCCCTGAGCCTGTGTGGCAGCAGCTGAGGTGATGCCAGGAGTAGAGCTGGTGCTGCCATCCCCATATCACCCAGGTGGGACACCCCTTGGTCCCACTCCCAGCACATTTCCACCTTCAAACTCACTTTTCTCAGCACCCACTGAAATTCCTCCTCCAGTGAGGTCTTTGGCAGTGGGCTGGGATGTTGAAGGGCTTTTTAGTAAATATGGCTGTCAGGAAGCATTAAATAACTAAGGCGTCTGTTGTCCAGCCTGGAGGGGAATTGTTTGCAGTTTTTTAAGCAAAGGTGATGGAAATGTTGATCACCTCATTGTCAGGGAAGAGGAACTTGGCGACAGGCTGGCCATTAATCTAGTTTTCCTTAGGAAGTCTGGAGTGAGTAGATTGGAGAATAAGAAAAAAGTGTAAGGCAAAAAATGTAAGGCAATGCCAAGACCTCTTTTTTTTTTTTTTTTTTTGGCAAATGAATAAAAGAAGGAAGAAAAGCACAGTCGTGGCTGCAGTGGATAGCTGGCCTGGGGGAGAAATTCAGGTTTGCATCATGAAACAAAAATACTTATCACTGAAATACGTGTCACTTATGCATGGTTGCGACAGCCAGATGTGGTTAGGAAGGAGCTCACGCTGGGCCCAGGCTGCATGGGGCATGTCGGGTGACAGGGGAGCACTCCTGGCCGCCTGCTGTGCTCATGGGCACTCTCGGGTGCATTCAGCACCATGCAGGGTGCAGGTCCCCACCCCAACAGCTCTTTCTGCTCTCCCTGCAGATCCTCCAGGGCCTCGTTGATGTTCGAATCCCACACAACGATTTTTACCGGAAACGTAAGTGCCCAGTGGCAGCCCCTCTGGCCAGACTTTCCAACTGGACCCCCAGGGCATGGGGATGGGCTGTCCCTGGCCCTGTGTCCCCTGCTGCTGCCATCTGTCCCCTGCTGCACCCTGATGCCTTGCTGAGTGTAGGAGGGGGCAACATCATAGAATCATAGATTTGTTTATGTTGCAAAGACCTTACTTTAAGATCATTGAGTCCAACTGTTAACACAACAGGTCACCACTAAACCATGTCCCTCAGCACCACATCTACCTCCAGGGATGGGGACTTCACCACTTTCCTGAGCAGCCAGTTCCAATGTTTGACAACCCTTTCAGTAAATAATTTTTTCCTAATTCCAACCTAAACCTTTCCCAGAGCAACCTGAGACCATTTCCTCCTGTCCTGTGCTTGTTCCTTGGGAGATCAGACTGACCACCACCTTGCTACAACCTCCTTTCAGATAGTCGTGAGAGCAGTAAGGTCTCCCCTGAGTCTTCTTTTCTCCAGGCTAAACAAGCCCAGTTCCCTCAGCCTCTCCTCATAACGCTTGTGCTCTAGACCCTTCATTAGCTTTGTTGCCCTTCTCTGGACATGCTCCAGCACCTCAATGTCTGTCTTGTAGTGAGAGGCCCAAAAACTGAACACAGGTTTGGGGATGTACCTTGGTCACTTGGAAGCAACCCATTGCCCCCCACACCCCCACAGCAATGGGGCACTGCTTCACCCCTGTACTGCCAGCTGGGTTACGTAGTACTAATATCTATAAGGAGACAGGGTTGGAGGAGAGTGTCTGTGTAGAGGGGCTTGGTGGCAATGCAGGACTCAGTCTTTGCCAGGACAGCCTGTTGGGCCTCTCTCTGTTACACTTGCCTGGGCTTCCCAGCAAGGCAAGTACTGCCAGGGCTGGCCCACAGGGACCCCTGTGAGAAAGGAAGGCAAAGTATCCCCCCTGTAGGACTGACTGTCCTCTTATTTCCCACTAGTGTTTTTAGAAATTGTGGATGAAAAGTCCAGGCACTCACTCCATGAGAACATGAGCAAGATCCAAGCGCCAACGCAGGTCATCTGGGGAAAGCAGGACCAGGTACGTGGTTCCCTCCACCCTCACATCTCATCTCAGCCCATGTCCACTCGTGGGGGCTGTGGCAGGCTGGCACATGTGTGTCTCCATCCCTGGTGGGTTTGGACACAGGGGCTCAGCAAGGTGATGAGGAGAAAGCTGCCAGCCAGCGTGGGGCTGGAGGGATGAGAGGACAGAGCCTGGGCTGGGGATGACCAGGGCACAGATGCCAGTGGGAAGAGGAATAAAGTGCCAGCAAAGAGAGTTGTCCTGGCATCTGGGGAGTGATGTGCTGTTAATGGGCAGGTGGTGAGGCAAAGGCCTGGGGCTTTGTCGGGCTGCTTACAGAGGGAGAGTTGGGAGGGGAAGGAGGTAAGCTGCAGATGTGCCAAGGATTCTGTAAATGCAAAGGCATCAGTGTTTGCTTGCAGTGACCCCTTTGCACTGAGCCAGCAGCTAAAAAGCATCCAAGAAAGCTCCCTGCCGTGTGCTGAGGCTGGCAGCCTGCAGCCTCCCTGTCCCATTCCCAGGCACAGGTACCACGGGATGGGCCTCGCATCGCAAGGACCATGTCCACATCCCTGCTCAGCATCTCACTTGGTCCTGCAAAGGCAGCTCCAACAGGGTTTCTATGGTGTCCAGCAAAACCTTGCTCTGCCTGTGAGAGTGACTATTTTGTCCCTTGCCATCCAGGTCCTGGATGTTTCTGGTGCCAGTGTTTTAGCAAGTGCTATCCCAGACTGCCATGTGTACATCCTGGAGAACTGCGGGCACTCGGTGGTGGTGGAGCGGCCTCGCAAGACGGCCAACCTCATCCTGGAGTTCCTGGCGCTGCTGCACAGCCTGGACAACAACAAGAAGCAGGCATGAGCATGGGAGGGAGCTGAGTACCCACAATGGGTCTTTTAAATTGTAAAGTACTGCAGCTTTGATAAGTTCTCAGGAATCTTGTATGAATCAGGGTGAATGTGCCAAAGTCCCTGAGGAATCACTGATACCTAAACCTATAGCACCGCTGGCACAGCGACCTAGGGATCATTGAGCAACCTCCATAGATACAGGAATGGAAGCAGAATCTCTCTTTTCTACTTAGAGAGAAAGTAGAAACAAGCTGAAATCACCAAGCGCTAGCCGTGTACTGAAGCTCCTTTTGCAGCTGCCCATCTTACCCCAGTTACCGGCACATAGTTGTTAATGACATTTACCTAAACTATACAAGAAATGTAGGAAGGAGAAAGTGTCCTGGACTGAGACTTAACAATATTTCTACTACTTAGAGTCCATCGTGTTGCATGCTGTAAGAGAACCCCAGTGCTCCAGGCATCTGCTCGAGTGCTCTTTGTATAGCTCCTTAACTTGATTATGCAGAAAACAACAGAAAACTTCATGTGTGGAAGTCCAATGACTGTACGTGCAAAAATGTTTACACTTTTGAGTGGGTTTTTTTTTAAATCCCTGAACAGCTCCTGTGTATATGTATTGCCTTAAAGTTGCCCAGGGCATGGTGTGTGTGCACAGCCCGCCTCACCCAGGGGATGGTTCCCTTGAGGGTGAACATAGTGAGTGAAAACTCGGGGTGCAGACAGCAGCTTTGCCACCATTGTGTGAAGTGGAGGGATGGAAACCACCTTGGGCAATTCAGTCACCAAGACCGAGTCAGCAATAAACCCCTGGGCAGGGTGCGAGTCAGCAAACTTGGGCAAACTCATGTCTCAGCTCTTTTACCATGTATGCTGCTGAACACATTGATGTAAATAATGATTTTCTTAATGAATTCTGTGAATTCTGTGAATGCCGACGTCACTGAAACCAGCTGTGATGGATGGGAGCAGGCTGTCTATGTGAGTAGTGCAGGGATGCAGGCTCCTGGGCTTGCTGGGTGTTGAGGAGGGGGACAGCTTGCCTGCAAGGTGCCAGGCAGTTGCATGGAAAGGTGTTGTGTGCTTGTGAGTCCTTTGAGTAACTCCTGACTGAGTGAAATTATAGACAGAAACGGGCAATGCAGGCAAGGTACGCTTTGCAGCCTGCATGTTGACGTATGGGGATGGATCTTGCACCACCCTGAGTGCAGTCCCTCCCTGTGTGTTGCAGGGGGAGCAGGCTGGTCCTTGTCTTGCCAGGACCCGTGGCTGCTGGAGAGCAAGGTGGTGTGCAGTTCTCTCGAAGGCAAAGCCGCAGGTGGCCATCACCCCCACAAGTCACCCCCAGCCCTGCTGGGGAGTTGACACTGGGTGCTGCTAGAGCCCCAGCCCCAGACTGGGTGTGCAGCCTCATGGTGCTGACAGCCATCTCATCAGCTTTCTGAGGTACCCCGAACTGTACAGATAGATGAAACTCCCCATCAGCTTCTCTGATCTTTTTAAGAAGAAACATTGTTCTTTTAGAAAATTAGAAATTCACTGTTAATTGCTTGGTTATTTGTTTCTACTACAGGAGTTGATTTGAAAAAAAAAAAAAAAAAGTTATGACAATTTTATGTGGTGAAAACGAGAAAAAGTTGTTGGGTATCTATATGGTTTCTCATATGCCACAAATTGCTGTATGCAAAGGATTTCTATGGCTATTAAAATCTAGTGATTTAAAGAGTCCATGGTTCAATGATTATTTTCTCCTTTGAGAAGGAAGGGGGCTGTGGTGTGGGATAATGCACAGCACAGGGGACTTGCTCTGCTGCTTTTTTCCTCCCCACATTTCTGGGAGATATGTGTTTTGCCTTGAGGAATATTTGAGAATGTCAATAGAGATGGTGAAGACCCGGAAGGCTGTGGCAGGTGCAGCCCCTCAAAAGACAAAACAGACAAAGCAAACTGTTTGTTTGGCACCTCAGCTAGAGCAGTTTGACGCTGGTGCCCTAGGGTCTGGACCCCTTAGTAAACTGGTTCTGGGTCTGGACTTGTCCCCTCAACCAGTCAGAATGACCACAGAGCACCTTCAACAAGGGTATAACTGGGCTCCTGCCTAAGAGCAAGAGGAGTTGGTTCCTGTCAGCAGGCCTGGCAGTCAGACCCTCCCCTTGGACACACCATTCAAGGACCCTTCCATTGATGGAGTGAGTCTCCATGGATTGAGTGAGCCTTGCCCCCCACCTTTGGGTGAGGGGTATCTTGGGCACTCTGGTGTGGAAGGTGTCACCTTTATGAGTGTGTGTCCATTTTGGTTCATTTTTCCTTAAGGTTTAGGAATTAGTTGTGTAGTAAATTCTCAACAGACACCTGAACTTGTATTCGGTCAGGAATGCTGAGCAGTTTTGGTTGGAATAAACCCCCATTTTGCTGTTAGTTTTGTGGGTTCCTCTGTGACAGGCTCGAGTCTCGTCTCTTCAAAGACAATACAAATTTTTCTTTTCTTTCTTTTTATTAGGACATGGCCCTAAACACTCAGGAAACAAAACCTCAAGGGGCAAAGAAGTTAGGTTTTAAGCACTAAGTTTCTTCTTCAAACTCTTGAAAGTGTTTTAAATACCAATTTCAGCTGTAATCACAAGTCTCACAGAATTCATATGGTGTGCTAGGAATAGCATGACATCTGACATGCGGAATCGAACTCTACAACCTGAGATAGGTTATGAAGTAGGCATGTTTATCACAGCGCCAGGCACAAGGGGGATCACTCCTCCGAACTTGCGCACCATTCTTCAAAGCACGCAATTATTTTAAAGAGAAATATACATATTCATTGGCAAAGGAGGGATCATTACAGTTAATTCCAGGAATAGGTGTGGTTATTATAATTATTTCTGGAAACTCATTATCCTAAGTCTACTCCCGTTGATGCCTGTGCACTGTTCTCTGGTGGTCATGGGCCAGGGTCTTCTGGAGGAAGGCCCACAGTCTTCCTCGCAGTGTATATTTACCTTTGGCTCAGAATGCAAGGCTATGCTGAGCTGGCAACCACGGAACTGGCATGATCTAGCTTATCTCTGGAGGCTCCTCTCTGTTCCCACTTAGCTCATAGGTAGTCCCTCTTATCTATACAAACCAAGGTTACTCAAAGCAGTCTATCAGGGTTAGTTTCTTCTATTCAAAACAAGCTACAGCTGCAAAACAGCTGCAATACAGACTACAACCCGACATTTGTCTCACAACAATATCCAGGGGAAAAGTATTTGCATTTCTCTTTTCCCTGGGAGGCTGTTGAGGTCCAGCAGCTTCTTTGTGTGACAGAATTGCTTCAGGGAGGGCTGGGGAGCATCCCCCTGGAACCTTGTCCCCCTGCCCAGGCCCTGCCATGGCACCCTAGCCCCACTGCTACAGTAATGCATGGGTCAAGGTGATGGCTGCAGGAATCCTAAGAATTACTGCAGCACTGGGACTTAGGGGGGCTCAGGGCAGCAACTCATCGTTCAGTAATAAAGATCCTCTGGTCTGTTTGAGAAGGTTATCTTGGTGCTGACCCATAGCTTGCTCTAGCTGCATAGTCAGGGGTGGCTGCCACTCATTCTGGCTGTGCACCTGCCCAAGCTGACCTTGTACCAGCAGCTGAGACCACTGAGGAGAGGCAGAGAGGGAATCTGCCTGTACCTGGAGAAGCACCTGAAAGGAATAACACCCATTGCTAGTCCCAGTGGCCCCCACTTCCTGCTGGGAGCTAGAAAAATCCCATGCCATGCCCCTCCTTGCTACCGAGTCCTTAGTGAGCCCTGGTCATCCTACTCAGGTAAGACTGCAGTCTCAGGCTGTGTGTGTGGCTTGGGAAGGGGCAGAGGTTTCTGTTCCTCCTGGTGGGTTTAGGTGTCCTGTGGGCAGATCTGAGAGAAACACAAGGAAACCAGTTGATGCCGGTTGTGGTGAGCCTGAGCAGTGGGAATTTGCACACAGCCTGATCATCCTGGTGTGGAAAGAGAGAGGGACTGTGTTGGAATCCAAATATTTTTGTTATAACCTAGAACACTTTCCCACAGAATGGTTAGGAAATTTGGTCTAAAGTTCTTTGTAGACTTACATGTTCTAACTCAGTTTTCTGTTTTGTGGCCTTGGTTCCAGTAAATATTTTTCATAAGTAAGTGTATTGCTTAATACTTGTAATTTAAGATTGATGGACTTGATCAGTCAAAATTAGGGCTCAATCTTATATGCAGTGAGTTTTGAACTTATGCTGTGTTCAGCAGTTCATCTGCATGACACCTGTTGCATAGTGGGCTCTTGATTCAGTTGACTTTGAGTCAGTGGAATTATTTTCTGTGTCCTCCATGAATTGTGTTATAGATTAATCTGTTTGTGATGTGTACTTGCAAACCTTGTTTACAAATAGAAAATATATTTGGAAATACTTAGTTGAATATACACCCCCTCTAATATTGCAGTTTTAAAGGCACTGTAAAAGTTGGTATACTGTGAATAGGTTTGCAAACAAAAGTTGTGCAAGTGCTCTGCTGCAAGAAAGTCTGTGTCACAAATTACTTGTTCAAGTCACTGTTTCTTTTTCCTACAATGTCAGGCACTACTATAGACCTCTTGTCTGAAAAAGGAGACTAAAATCTGTCTTTGTCTTTACATGAATAGACTAGGCGTGTGCTGGGGCTGGGCTGGGTGGCAAGTCTCAAGGAGGTAGAGGCTCATATAAAAGTGAAGTAAGGAGTCGGCCCTTGGTTATTGTGGGTCTTGCCAAGGCTGATTCAGTGTATCCTCAAAACATATTGCAAATGCAATAGTGCTGGCTCACTGATACACCTACCGATGCCTCTGAGCAAGCTCCTTTGCTTCTGAGCATCCAGGTCTGTGCTGGTGGGAGTAGATGGGGCAGAGCTGGTGGCAGCTGCTCCCAGGGATTCAGTACGTAGCCAGCTGATGCTGAAGGGGAAAATGAAGTGCCCTTGAAACATGGGCACCCAGGAAATCCTGGTCTGGGTCCTCCACACAGCTGCAGCCAGATGTTTGTCTGCACTGGAGAAGCATCTTTCTCCCTTCTTTTTCTAGCAAAGGAGAGTAACCATCTGCTGCTTTGTGAGGGGGCTTCACCAGCAGAGCCCTGCGCAGAGAATCTTCTGACAGGCAGAATGGTGCTCGGAGTGTCTGGCACCATGGTTTGGGTGCTGCTGTGGGTGTCCTCCACCCTGAGAGCCCATCACCTTGCTGAACATTCCTCTGACTCAACCCATCTCACAATCCTCTTGGACACAAACCATGTTTTTCTGACAATAGCTGGGATGGAAGCACCCTGGGGCATGGTGCCTCTCACCCACTGTGGGAAGGGGCACCACAGCCTCCATCTGTGTCCCCCCCACACCCCAGGCTGAAGCAGAGACATGCATTCCCTGTAACACCTGTGGCTGCCCCAGGACATGATGATGGTCCCCTGCCTGGACTTTCTAGCTGAGACTTATGGTGAATGCAAGGAAAATATACGTGATCTGGTGGGAGTTTTGGTTTTTTGGTTGTTTTTCTTTCTGATGACCCTTTTCTGAACAGCAACAGCCTCTTGGGGGCAGTTTGGGATCATTCTCTGAATACTTGCTGGGCCATGAGCACTGAGTGGCTTGTCTCTGCCATTCCCTGCCCAACAGCGCTGCCTGCCTGCTGCCTTCATTTTCCTTTCTTACAGAAAAACTTGGTCTTCAGTCATCTTAACAGGGACACTGCCTTATGTAACTCTTATTTTTTAAATGCCCAACAAATAGCTGTGAGCAGGGTGCTCAGACCAAAGCTCTGGTTGATGCCAGATGCCCAGCAGAGATGGTGGCATCTCATTGCTTTATGAACCTTGCTCTTTCTCAGAAACCTGTTTCACTTCAGAAACCAGGACTCACAGCCCTGGTGTGCTGCTCTATTGATTTGTTTTCTTGCATTCCGGGAAAAGCTGTACAGGAGCACTGGGTGAGCTGTCAGGTTTCTGGTAATAGCATGGAGATTTGTGCTTCCCCCCAGGTTTGCAGGGCTCTGAACGTCCTCAGTCCAGGTGACCTGCATTCCTCAGATGGATAACACAAAGTCCTTGCAAGACACAGGCAAGTACAGCTGCAGGGGAGGCTTCATGCATGATTGCCTTGGCCTCTGCCTTTGCCACCCTAAGTGCTGGAGAAGGCCGGGAGAGCTCAGGCGCCTGTGCTGCTCTGCAGTCATTTCATGGAATAGTAGTAATATAGGTCTGAGAGAAACCTTGAGAGATCATCCAGACTGCCGCTAGATCAGCTCCTGCATCAGCCCCAAATGACTCCACTGGTCTTGGCTGTCCCACCACAGCTTTCTGGGAGCTGTTGGGCTCACAGGGCATCCCAAAGAGCAGCCTGAATCTCTGCTGAAATTTAAGCTTACTGCTTCTTATCCCCATTGGATCCTCGGAACATGTTCATAACTCCCTGCAGCACCCTCTTGCATGTTTGCAGACTTGACTGTTCCAGTGGGCTCTGCCAGCTCCTTCTGTACCTGGAGGGGTAATGCAGGCAGCTGGGCAAACTCAGGGCCAAGACTTTGGCTTCAAACAGTGGATGTCTTGCTTCATGAGTGTGTAAAGAGCAAACATCCCAGTCAGTTGGTTTTTTTTTAAATAAATAGTAACAATAACAACACTTCCTCCCAGCCCCCCTGAATGACATCACTCAGCCTGTGAGTCACCCTGTCCTGCAATCTTGCTCTCTAGCCTGCCTTCCACACTGATCATTCATTCATACCCCAGAGCAGAATTCTTCATTGGTCTTTCCAGAATTACATCCCCTTTTCCTCCTCCCCCCCCCCTCCTTTACCTATTTTCCAAGGTCAGCTGTATCCTACCCTGGCTCTCCAGTGCACCCCTTGGGGCAGTCTCAGCTGTGTACTCATACAGTGTATTAAGCACTTTGTCCTCCAGCTCAATTAGTGAGCTACTAATGGAGGTGTGGAGAACAGTGTGTCTCCTTTACTTCCACAGGTAACCACTGATTACAAGTGAGAATAATTTTGCTCTGTGTTTTGAATCCTCCTTGCAGGTTGAGTTAATCTTGAGTTTCCTTATTTTTCCAGAGGGAATGACACAGTCTTGCTTGATTAAAAACCCTATGAAAGAAATACAGTCCCTACTGCTCTCTCTTTGCCTTGGGGGCCTGTTACCCTACTGCAAAAGAAGATTGATTTGGACTATCATGAGTAATTCTTATCTACCATCCTGACAGTTTCTAAGTGCTTTGCATCCCTGTTCCCAAGCTGTTTGGGAACACCATGGGGGCCAACTCCACATAGGATGCCTGGAACAGTCACCTACCTTAGGGGAAATAACCCTCAGTCATGTTCGGGAGGTTGGGAAATATTTGGAGTCCTGGTTTTTACCCTGTAGGCAGGAGAGAGGTCATTCACCCGTTTAGAGAACCAGGTGAAGGTTGTCCTTTGGAGGACAAGTGGGGCTGCTTGGGGCCCTGGATGTCGAGGATGGGGGCCCTATGGGCATAAAGCGCCCATCCTTGACACCCGTGGCATTCCCACTTTCAAAACCCCAAGTCTTCAGCACTTGTGGTGAGGTGGCGCCAGGTGGCAGCAACTGACCAGCATGGGGAGATGCTACAGCACTTTGGAGGAGAGGGGGGCTCCAATGCTACACCCCATACTCCAACCTGCAAACAGAACAGCTCAGAACCCCACTGGGGTCCTGCTCCTTGCTTTGAGCTGTTGTCTGGACAGAGCCTGGCTTCTCTCTCCGTTGGGGCTGAGTATTCCATACATCCCCAACCTGTGTGCCACCTGTCTAGGCACAAAGCCCAGTATTCCCGTTTCATGTTTGGAGCTGCCTGCTCTTGGGGTCAAATTTTCTCCTTCCATAAGATGTCTAGACTTTGAAGTTTAAGGGCAAGTCACGCCTGAAAGGACTTAAATCATTAACTTGTTTTGCAAGAACTTTGATTTGGCCTGCAAACAAACCCCTCCATGCTCCTCAGGACACTGTCACCAGCTCATGAAGGCTGTTTCTCAGCTCTAGCTCAGAGCGGGGGTGATGTGATGGATGTGAAAAGATGGGAACAGAGCACTACTTCCAGGAGCAGTATCAGCACATGCACCCCATTTCCGTGGCAGGGGTGCCGACACACCGGAGGAGGTGGGGATCATGTATGTGGGATCATGGTCCTGGAGAAGTGATGTCAGGTCTCCCATCTCTCACAACTCAGGAGAGCCTGTGCAGCATCCTCCTCTCCTCTTACTCCCCTGCCAACACTTCCTGCCCATGTAACCAGAGTACTGTAGCCAGAAGGTCTCCTGCAAATGTCCCTTTGGTGCCTGAGAACTCACAACCTGCGTTTGGCCACAGGCTACCTGGAAATCTGTCTCACTGCCTGCCTTTGGGTTTAGCTGCCTTTGAAGCCTGAGCACGCAGCTCTGGGTGGAGGCTACTATGGTGCTGGCATGGAGCAAATGGGATCAACAGCCTCTTCCTGTTGTGCAACTGCTGTGCAGCCCACATAGAGAATTTCTGGGAGATTTGTCAGGGCTTTCGTGTTTCCAGATAATATTTATTTGCTTGTTTTGAGTCTTGTTTTCACAAGCAAGGGATTTAAATAGCACAGGCTGAGAAGGGGCACAAATCTTGTCAACTCTTCCCTGAGTGCCATGTCTTGCTCCAGGAGCTCCTGTGCCCACACTGGCAGCCCTCACCTGCCTGACTCTGTATTCCCATGAGCATGGCTTCCTGGTCCCACTGGCTCTGGAGCTGGAGTTCTGGCACAAACATTGCTTATGGTTTTGCCCAGAAGCCCTCACATGTTCCTGCCCTTATGTAATAGTTCAGCCAGGGGCATGAGCCCATTCATCCATCCCCTGCCTATGCAGAGTCCCTGGGTTTTGGGTACTGACACCCCCACCCCAGACCTTGTGCTGGGTATAAGGGATGGCTGAGCTCATCCCTCTTGTGTGCAGGGCCCCAGACAAGCTCTGCCCACTGGGCTTCAGGGTCCTGGCTAGGCAGGACTGAGATGGGAGCTCCTCTCTTTTTCTGTAACCTGTCCCTTTGTCACTTTCCCGCTCCACAGTTCCATCAGGGTCCTCTCCTGGTTCATCCTCGGGGCCAGGAGTAAAGTGCAGAGCTATGTGCTCTAATCAGTGTCTTCTAGCAAGACCCGGATTTACTTGATTTCAGGCATTTTGACTGTGTGTGCCCCTGACCTTGCTGTGTTTCTGCTTGTGGTTCCTGGAGCAGCAGGCACAAGCATTCAGGGTGGCCAGGCTGTGGACAGCATGTGTCTGGACAGGCATGGAGGCAGGAGAGCTGTCTGCCCTGGACATCGGGCTTCCTGGGGTGAAGCTGCCTGTGATGCATGGTGGGGAAAGGCAGGAAAATGTTGCAAAAAGGGAAGGTGCCAGAGCATGAGGTGTGCAGCTAGCACATGCTGTTTGTGGTTCAGGGGGTATCACAGCACAAGCAGTGTTTAGAAAAACAAACCCTTGAGAAGCTACTAAAGTTGGTAGAAGGCTGGTGCCTACTGGTGTCTTGGGATGAGGCATCACTGCTCATGGTGCCATTGGGAAATGTGCTGTCCCTAGGCTGCAGTGCTCTGTTGGCACTGGGGTGCACAGCAGCCTTCTCCCTGTCTCTGTGTGCCAGGCACCAAGAGCTGGTGGCATGAACACCAGCTGCCAAGAGCAGCCCACACATGGTGGGCAGTGGTGTGCTGCAGGATGGGGAAGATGATCCCCTTGGCCTCTTGCTTTGGGTGGGTGCTCAGGGAAAGAGCATTCTCCTCACACTGCCTGCAGCTCCCCTGCCACACCAGTGACCCACCAGCGAAAGGCAGTCAGCTCAGGAGAGGTGTGCAGGGTTGGGGTAGGAGTGGTGGGTCAGATGAGGCAGGGAGCAGCCATCTGCAAAAAATCCCTCTGCTTTTCCAGGCTGTTACTTTAGCTCATCCCCATGGCCCCCAGGAACTCGGTGACCGTGACCTTGTGCTGGGCATGCTAAAAATCAAACACTTGTCACTTGACTGCACCACAGCTCTGGGATGCTGCTCTCAGTGGGTTTGCCTTTAATTGAGTGAGCAAGGCACCTGCCAAAAGAGCAGCTCAGAGTCAGCTCCAGCTTTCTTGGGTGCAACCCTGTGCCAGTCATGGGAGGAGGGAGGCCAATGTCGCCCTGCTGACCGAGGGAGGCTGGTGCATGAAAAGCTGCCAAGGGCTGGCAGGCAGTGTGCCCAGGCAGAACCGTGTATTTAAAACCATGTGTGTCAGTATTGGTGTTGTAGGTCACTCCTGTAACTGGAAAGGTTGTTGGCTGTGCTGGTGGATTCAGATGGAGTCATTCACATTGCTCCAAGGACTGAGGGATCCCCAAGAAAGGGGGTAAAGCTATTGCAGCATTGTTTCCCAGTCCCTGGGATGGGAGCATCACCCCACTCTGGGGAGGACAAGCCCTTAGGGAGATGAGTATGAGTATACAGGTGGCATTGGGAAGCACCAGCCTCTTGCTGGTGGTGCTGGGAGGGACTGAAACCTTTGTACATTCCCAGCTGCTTTTTTCTCCGTTATAAAGAACACAGAAAGCTTTCTTGATAAAGGCTGTTGTAAATCAAAAGCTGAACCACAAACAGGAGCTCTCTTGGGACACATCCTCATGTCCCAGACCACAAGGATGGGATGAGGCACTGGTGCTCCTCCACATCATGGTAGTGGTTAAAGCTCGCTCCCATCATATGGGCACCTCTCCCTGTACTGGAACCATGGCCAGCATCCTGGCCCCTGATGCCTGCAGGGCCTCTCTGTTCCTCTCCAGATACCAGGAGAAATGAGGTTCTCATAGCTCCTTTGGGAAAATCAGGAGTGGTTTCTCTAAGATTTAGTCATTGTGGTGAGGGTCACTCTCCCAGGACCATTACCGTGGTTTGAGTGATTCCCCTCACTTTGTCATCAGTGGGAGCTGGTTCCCCGTTTCCAGGCTCCACACCACCTCCTGTCCTTAATGATTCCCATGTCCTTCAGTAATCTGCTCCAAGGAGCCTGTGCCAGCCCGCCCATGGCTGCAGACATGACAGAGCCAAGCACCCAAGAGCTGGTGTTAGATTCCTGCCCTGCTGCAGCCTTGCCACTTCTGCCTTCAGTCCATCAAATTTTGGCCATTAAAGCCTGTCCGAGCACTTCCAAAACTATCTGGCTGATGTAGGCTGGGCTGACCAGAACCATTTGTTGTTAATATTGCCTGGAAATTCCTGTAGGATGAGTCCAGGCACACTTGGCCCAAGCTGGGGCATCCCCACACCTTCCCTAGACCTGCCTCGCCAGGACCCTGTGACCTTGGGGGTTCATGCAGGGAGCTGAATTGAAGGGGAAACGCAGCCGTGAGGAAGCCTCTTCCTCCCCTCTAAAGCTGTGGTTTCATTGGAGTGTGTTGGAGGAGTGATGGCAACAATGTGAGCTTTCCCAACAGTAAAAGCCTCCAGGCGCTGCTGCTTTGGTTTCTTTGGTGGTTCCCTCTGCTAAATGGCTCATTCTGGGGTGAGTTTATGTTTTCAATATTTTTAGATGCTGCTTGGCACAGCAAATGTAAGTGCTCAGGACATCATAATTAAAGCAACTGTTTTGGTGGTTGGATGTCACTGAGCTGGAGCTCTTGGTTTGAAATCTTCCCTTAGAAGGATGCATGGTGTTGGTGCCCCGTCCTGGTGAGGGCATGGTCATACTGGGAGGGACACAGTCTCTGTGGGCACCTGCCCTGCCAGCAGGGATGAAGGGGGTTGGGGGTCACAGCCAGAATGGGCTCCATTTTTTTTAGATCTGTGAATCTGGAGCCATGGGCTCCCCTGCTGAAGGTGGCCCACCAGGCAGGGTGTCATGATAGGAACCAGTGTGTCAGGGCTCATCCTACTGTATCTGCTGTGCCCTTGGTGCATATGTCCTCCAATTCCACCATGACAGTCTCTTTTCCTGGTGCTCAGCCATGCCCTGACATGTTGGGCAGAGCCTGCCTGAGCCAGCAAAGCCTATTTCCCTTCATGGGCTGAGAGATAAACCTAAAAATATCCTTGTTATCTTCCACTTGATCCAAATCAACATCAGCCACAGCTATAAAAAGCTCTGTGTGTGTATCTAGGTGGATCAGTGTTGGAAAGGGACATCTGTGGGGGCAGGTTGCAGGAGATGGGGGCTCAGTGGGTTCATGCTCAGCCAAGCAGGCTGGCCCTGCTGCAGGAAATCTCTGTACCGGGCTGTAAAGCCACTGCTTTGTCCCCACTGCAGGGACAAGGTGCTTGCCATGCTGAGAAGGGGGCTGTGCTCCCAGGGCAACCACATGCTGATGGGTGGGGAGGTTCAGTCCCATTGCAAAACAGGTCCCAGAAATAGCCTGTGATGAGCACTGAATAAACACTGCCCTAATGCACCCTTGCTGACATGGAACCTCGTGCAGCTCGTCACCTGAAAATCCCCCAGAATCACTTGAGCTGCAGGACCCTGCCCCAGGGGGACACTGTGGGGGTCCTACCTGGTCTCATCCTGCCCACAGTCTCGCCTGGTGCTAGCGTGCCATACTGTGCCACCCAGAGCTTGCTGCAGTCCCTGTGGTGCCCTACAATGGCTAAGGTCAAGCTGCTAGTACCCTCAGATTTCATACCTGCACCCCAGGTTTGGCTGCTCCCCTTGCCAGACACCCCAGGGAGCTGTGCCTCCTCTGCGCTGCACTTGCAGAGGAAGCTTTGGGATGGAGGCACCTTCCTTCGAGGTGACAGGGGTGGGGCTGAGTGGGGCAGTGACGAGGGTGAGCAATCAGCTGGGAAGTGGGAATGGGAACCTGCATTGTACCCCATGGGTTAAGGAGGAACTACTGCACCAGTTAATCCGTTGACTCAGCCACTGGGAACGGCCAAATCGGGACAAAACCTTGCTTTTGCAATCGTGCCTAAGTGCTGGGAATGGGCTGCTGTCCCCTCACAGCATGGCCACCCATCCTCATCCCCATCACCAGGGAGCAGTGTCAAGCTGGTGCATTTCACACTGGGCTCAAATCATGGCTTCCTCTGGCCTGGCTGGAGAATGCCTGGTGGCAGTGGCAGCTGCATGCCTACCTGCCTGTGGCTCTCCCCAGCAGCTCTCGACAGGGAAACCCCTGTGGTGGCACACTTGGTGGGGGAAATGATGCAGAGATCTACAGTGTGACAGTGAGAAGCCTGGCCTTTGTCCTGTCATAATCAGGCCTAGGTGGCAGCGGGACAGAAGGGACAAAGCAGCCTGGCACTGCACCAGCTGCCATGCCACCTGCTAGTGGGTTTGGAGCTGGTGCTCCAGGTGCTGCTGTGGGGTGAGGTCCAGCCTGAGACCATTTCAGGGCTCAGAGGCACAAGCAGTCCTTGGCAGTGGGGCTGGGACTTTGATGGCTTTGCAGCAGTGGCAGAGCCGGGAGTCCACGGCATCCCCGGAGCCTCATGCTGGGCCCTGGCCAGTGCTCTTGCACTCTCTACACACTGAAATTAGCCACTGACATCAAAGAGAAGTGGGGGAGAGAAGTAGAGGTTTTGTTTACTTGAATCAAAAATAATTTGTGGCAATGAATCTTCTTCCAAGGCAAACAGAGCAGGAGCCTGTCCCTGCTAATTTGGGAAGCTGAAAGGGAGTTAAATAAAAACATGAACCTCTGACAGGGAAACGACCAGTGTCTCATGCTAAAATAGAGTTGTGGACACCGGTCAGCTTGATCTGAAGGAGCTAGGGAAGAGCAGGGAAGGTGGGGTGAAGTCCAGGGCAGGAGGAGGGAGGCACACCCACTGCACTCCAGCACGAGCAGTAAATGATAACGTCAGCCCGTGCCAGCAGCCAAGGGCAGCCTGTATAGCTAGGTGGGCAGGGCAGAGCTGGGGCACTTGCATTGGTGGGGTCTTCTCATGTTTGTATAAAAGAGCTTTAGATATGTATATATATGTGGTGTGTCTGCCCGCTCACCTTGGGCTTTAGGCTGGGGACCCAAACAGGCCATTGTATGAGACACAAAACCCCACAGGAGTGCATGGCCAGGATGGAGGAGGTAAAGTGTCACCTCCTATCGCCCTGTCTCTCATGAAACTCTAAATGGCTCTTGCTGATCCTGCGTGGATGCTGGCACTGGAAATGTGTCACCATCCTTGGTAGTGGTGACCTGGGGGTTGGCGCACCCTGGGGACCTCCTTGCAAAGGCTGAGGGAGAGTGTGGGGTGGTGGCACCTTTGGCCTGGCAGCAGATGTGCTGTGGGGACTGCTGTATGACTTCCTTTTTGACTGGATTTCTGCTGCAGCCCCTCTGCACACCCCAGGCAGATGGGGCAGCCTGAGCTGGGAAGTGCCACTGTGTGCTGCAGGGCAAGTGGTCAAGATGGGGCAGAGATGCCTCCAGATCCCCACACTTCCAGGTGAGGTGGCAGAAATTGCCACCTCCGATTGATGCTTAGCATTGCCGCACAGCTACTGACAGGTCTCCGGTGTGTGCAGAGTGATGAACATAGGGAGCTGGATAAGAAAACCAACCACTTTTATGAGTGTGGTGACATGTTTGTTTGGGCAGTGGGGAGGAGTGGAGGTGGGCATGTGACATTCGTACCTGCCATGGGAGCAGTACAAGCTGTCCTGGGCTACAAAAACAACCAGATCCAGTGGGTTTCATACAGTCTGTGGGGGTACACTGGGGAAACATCCCCATGTCAACCGCATTAGGAGATGAGAAGCTTCCCAGTGGTGAGAAACACTGAAGGAAGCCCTTCACAGTGTGTTGGACATGATGAGACCAGCTTGTGTTGCTGGGGGGGGACAGGGATGGGGGATAAGCCAGAAGGTTTTTTGGGGCTGCTCCCATGCAGCTGCGAAAATATTCTCTGTTAGGGAGGGTGCTGGACTCAGCCTCACTCAGCTTTGGCCCCACTGCAGCCTTTCTGTGGCCAAAATCAAAAAGCTTTCCCCAGGATCAGTCACTTAATAACAGTGCCTGGCCTCTCCTCCATACCTTCAGTGAAACAAGGGCAAGGTCCTGGCCATGGTGCTGTCTGTCAGCAGGACTAAACAACCTGCAATGGTTGGACACCAGGGTATCAAACATGTAGAGCTGCAGAAAACCTGTGTCAGCAGCACTAGAAACTGTTTTCCTCTTAAGTTTTCTGAATTAATGCTGGAGCTGAGTCTTGGCTGTGCAGGGACAGAGGTTCAGCTGTTGGAAGGGCTTTGAGCTACAGAAGGTATGTTTCCTCAGGAGAGGGTGAACTTCATTCCTGTGTTAGGGTCTAGTCCAACCCCCCTTCCAGAGCAGGATCACCTAGATCATGTCACACAGGAACGTGTCCAGGCAGGTTGTGAAACTCTCCAGAGAAGGAAACTCCACAACTTTTCTGGGCAGCCTGTTCCAGTGCTCTGTCACACTCACAGTGAAAAAGTTTTTCCTAATGTTTTTTGTGGAACCCCCTACATTCCAGTTTACATCCATTGCCCCTTGTCTTATCACTGGACATCACTGAAAAGAGCCTGGCTCTGTCCTCCTGACACTCACCCTTTATATATTTATAAACATTAATTAGGTCACCCCTCAGTCTCCCCTTCTCCAGGCTAAAGAGACCCAGCTCCTTCAGCCTTTCCTCGTAAGGCAGATGTTCCACTACATGTTTTCAAGCAGAAACATGCTGCCTCACCTTTGGCAGCCTTTTCACCTTTTCACTCACTTGGGGTTTTGATGGCAGGGATTGTCTTCACCTCCCCATCTGCTCTCTGTGGAGGGGGGAAAATAACGCCTCACAGAAAGGGATTAATTGCTTGTCAGTATTTTTAGCCAGCAAAGCCTAAAATGATATGAAATTGGAGCCAAGGGGAATGGGGTGCTGGAGAGGTCACAACAGCAGGGGTAGCTGGCTGAGCTGAGCTCCCAGGTACGCACCAAGCTGGAGCAAATACCAAGAAAGACAAGTACATGTGCAAAAAGCCAAAGCAAACAAAGCCACCCACACCCCTGAAATCTGCAGCTCTGCTAATGACAGGGCCGGCTGGCTCCCAGGGTGGCTGGCACAGGTCAGTACTCCAAAGAAAGCCCGAGTGCATCTGTCCGTGCCAGATTCTTAAAATAAACGGATAGCGAGTGTGTCTAGTGCAAAGAGATTGAACCAAAGGCAGTTTCTCTTTGGCGTGATCCTGAAGGGGAGGGCTCCAGGAGAGCCGTGCAGGTGTGCCAGCCTAGCTGCAGCATCACCCCACCATGGACCAGGACATTTTGCAAGGCTGAACTGCACACATTGCTCTGACAGCTGCTCGTGCCACCCCGACTTCCTAACCTGGGGCAAACGTAGGCTGATGTCATTGTGAATGATACCCTAAAGGCATTTCTTTAATTGAAAAATTTGGCTGAGGAGAGATCTTCTACCAAGCACAATTAATTACTAGCAGGAGCAGGGAGTTGTGGGGTGTCAGCCCTGATGCAGGGAGAGAGGAAGGCAGACAGGGTAATTCCGCATTCCCTTCCCATCCAGGTAAATTTGCAACACTTTTTTTAAAGAAAAAGGAGGATGCTGACTATGTTCTTGGGGAGCTTCTTGAGAGTTGTGTTGTGGCATAACTGAGCAAGGCAATGCTGCAGTTGGAGGCAAGTACCAGGGAAGGAGTAGGGTTCAGAGTGGGCCGATGAACCCACAGAATCCTGCTCTGTCCTCCAAGCAGGGCTCTTCCCTCCATTGTCTGTCTTTGGCGTCAGATGGCTTCAAAAGGGGAGAATCAGTATCAGGCTTTTTCCTGGAAAATCATTAAGCGTTTGACTCAAGTAATTTCCTGGAGGAAGTGAGCACAGCCTGGTCCCTGCTGAGCTGCACAGTGGGGTGTTGATGGCACATCCATCAGGGTCACCCCCTGGTGCAAGCCATGGCTGCCGCCGATGGTGTCAGCACAGGGTAATACCTCTCAAACCATGATTAAATGATCCCTGCAGCCTGTTCAGCTCCTAGCACGCAGGACCCCATGCTGGGAGGTGTTGTGAGTGTGCACAGCCAGAGGGAAGAGTCTTTGGGTTTTGCCAACAGCATGGGGGGTGACTTCTCCTGGCTTCTCCCCAGCACACTTGCAGATGATGGCCAATTTTATCTGTCTCCCCCTTGCACCCCGGGTACTGCAAGGGCAGTGGTGGCTTCTGAGGGAGCCCAGGCAGCAGAGAAGGACTGCCTTGTTTCTTCTTCCTCACTGGATTTCTCTCTATGTAGTTTCCGCAAAAGGCCAAAGGCTTTGAATCGCTGAAATGGGCACAGTTGAGCCCAGAACTTGCTCCTGCCCAGGTGAGTTGCATGCACAAGTGAATACTCATAATGGGCACGGGCAGCTACCTCCTCCCCTCTGCAAGAGCCCTCACCACTGGCTGGAAAAGGTTCATTTCCTCAGGCATATTATAATATATTAGTTCAGTAATAGACACTGTTGGTCGAGGTTTGGATTTCACCCATCACGATGTCAAATGGAGGTCAGGTTCGTGGCTTGCCCCTGCCTGCCCTCACTTAAAGGCTGTGCTCCCTGCAGTCATTGTGAGGGAGTGAGGGCATCTCTGCTGGCCCCGTGCTTAGCATGGGTGTGTGTTGGTATGGCTGCTTGTGCTTCAAGCTTCTTCTTGGAGTCTTGGGGATGGAGAAGGAGCACACTGGGTGTCCAGGACATCCCCCAGCATTCCAGTTCAAAGTGTGTGGTACCACATGGAGGCTGGGGTGACCTTGGCATCACTCTATGCTTTGGGGTGTTCCTGTTTTGTCCAGGTGAGGGAGAGAGCACGGGATGCTGTCTGGCCCAGCAGTGGATAGCAGGGCTGGCTGCAGCCTATCCCTGTCCCCAGCACACACAGAGTTATTTTTACAGCCCAGAAACATTGCGGTCCCAATGCCATGGGTTAGCAGAGGTACTGTGATGGATGAAATTAACAAGAGCAGTTTCCTTACGACCTGGTGTAGGGAGCCAAGGGCTGGTGCTCTGAGGACCTCCTGGGGGATCTCACAGCCTCATTAGCTGTTGGGGACCCACAGCCCATACCTGGAGTGGGGGTGATGTGCAGTCAGCTTTCCCCTGAATGTAACCCAGTGAAATCCTGGCATAGGTGTCTGGGGAAGGTGCACCCCAGCCTGGATAGAGGAGAGCCAGCCGCCCTGTGAGGGCTCACTGCATCACTGCCAGGCAATCCACTCACCACTGCAGCTCTCCTCTCTTCTTTTAATTTGCTTTTCTGGTTTGCTGCATTGTGATTTTGCTCTGAAAGAGCTTTAGGAGGTCACTTTCCATCTGACCTGCTGTGAGGAAGCAGAGCAACCCCTCCACTCTCCCTGCTTCCCAGTGTAAGGAGGCTTTTCTTTCCTCCCTTTATTTTAGAGCTTTGGTGTCCTTAAAATCTTTCTTTTTTTTTTTTTCTCCTCCCCATCAGAGTTGTTTTCATGATAAAATGGAAATGTTTCCTGTGGGTTGCTTTAAAACGAAAGGCTGAGCAAGGAGGCTAAAAATAGCCCCACATGAGCTGGTGGCTGCATGAGATACTGAGCTGGACAGGGGCTGCCTGCCTGCAGAGCCACGGAGGGGACCTGGTCCCCTGGAACTATGGGGACCCTCAGTGATACTTAACCCTTACCACATCCAAGCACATGGGCTGGTTAACTGGACGAGCTCTGGGTTGCTTTTCTCTAGTGATAAGCTTGGTTATTCTGTGTTTGGGGCAGAGTTGTCCCCTCTGCCAGTGTGAGCCCTCGTTGGCTGGGTGGGGACACAGACTCCCCACAGAACATTTGTTAATGGCATGGAGTGCACAAGGCAGATGGGCCTGTGCCAGTGAGGGGCTGCTGAGGCCCCAGCCTCTTCCCACTGCCAAGAAGGAGAAAGGCTGGAGCTGATGAGCAGAGTGAAGCTTAAGGGTCATTACGCAGTACCTGAGTCTGCCCAGACCCTGCCTCTCCACCAGCCCCAGCCTCTCTCCTCAGGGGTGCACTGAGCTCTGCCTCTATAGGAGCTGGATATGTCCTGCGTGGGATGTGGTTGTCAGCCTCTGTTGAAAGTGATGCTGCTGGGGAGAGCAATTCCAGTAACGTGTCTCTTTACATGAAACAACTGCCCTGCTAGCAGGAAAGTTCAGCCCTGTTTACTCTGACTCATCCTTTTCCCTTTCATCTTCTCTCAGATGTATCTTATTATATGGGCCTATAAATAGAGTTCACTCCTGATTACATGTGCCCAGCTATTACTGTTTTTTGCCCGGGCGTGATGTGAGCAGAGAGCCTTCCAGGAGGAATGCATAACACTTTGTTATGGCTGTGGGAATGGGAGTGGGAGAGTGGATTTGTCTGGGGTTACCTCCTCCTTTTATTTTTGAAGACAGTAGCTCTGTGCATGCCACTGACTGAATCTCATCACAGCATCCCTTTCTGCTGCTCACTTGCTCCAAGTGCTGACCTCAAAATCTTGCTGCTATGTGCTGGGGACCTGGTGACTGGCTCCTGTTGTCCTGGGGCTGTGCAGCAGAACTGTCCAGGCTGTGACATTTCTCCGTAGTAGCTGTGAGAAGCTGGGCAGCATGGCAGGTCCCTGTGCCTGTGGATGGGGATGATACCACCACTTGGCATCCTGCACTTTGGTTGCAACACAGCAGGATCCAACATATTTCCTGAGTGTGGATTCAGAGCCCTGTAAGTGTGCAAGGGATGACAGGAGACCTCCACAGGAGCCTGTATAGGCGCTCTTGGACTGGGAATGAGTCACCCTGAAGCCATCTCTGACAAGGAGGTGCCAGGCCGGTTGGCCTGGCACAGCAATGCTCCTGGGAGGTGGTGGCACATCACTCAAAGGGATTTGGTATAAATAGATGGGAGGCTGAAACCAAAAGCTGTAATTGTGTGCATGCCAATATGAGACGGGAGTAAACACAGGTGGCTGTTGCGTCTGCCAAATGGGTCTCTCCCGAAACGCAGCTCAGTGACACTACCAATGTCCCAGAAGCAGAGAGTGGTGACACAAATAACCCCACTGTGGCTGAGAGGTGTGGAGCAGGATGAAGGCACCAGCAGAGCCCACAGATGGGATGGCCATCAGAGTCAGTAGGGCTGATGGGGACCTTCAGCCTCCTCCTTCTCCATCGAAATCCACCCCTGGAAGCTATGGACATTTAAAATCCCAGGAAGGTTTGAGCTGACACCAACTGCAAACCCTGTGGTTCTGGGAATGTTTGCTGGGGATGCTGGTCTCTGCAGAGTTTGGGGTTTGGGGCTGGTGATGCAGCTCACATACCCGAGATGCAGTGAAATCAGCTATTTACTTGGAAATTACTCCCAGGTGAAGGCAGGCAAGGTTAAACTGCAAATGAAAGTCAAATATTTACAGCATTCAAATTAGCGCTGTGATCTGCTGGCCTGGGAAACCCTGTGTGACGATTGATTTCTATGTGGCACAGAAATGTTTGCAAGCTAGTGGCTTTGCCTCACTCCTGTCAGAGTGTGGACTTGGCTGGCCTTAATTCCCAGAGCTGCCCTTAAGGGATACCAGTTTCCTGCATTGTTTTTGGCGCAGTCTGCAGTGCTCAAAGGTGCTGGGGTGCACCGCCAGGTTTTTAAGGCCAGGAAGAACAATGATTGCTATTTAGCTGATCTGCTCCATAATAGCAGCGATTGTGACTCTTGCATTCCTCAGTCGCCATTTGGGTGGTTATTGCCCTTGCTCTTAATTAAACAGATAATTATGCCTTATTGAAGGGTCAATGCTGAAGAGACAAAAGATGGGGTATGGGCTGTGCTTCCTTCTTTTGCAGTGGCTCCTCCTGGCCCTGCCAGGCAAGATGGGGATGGGTGGCTGATGCCAAGTCTCTTGGATTTGGCTGCATCTCTAGACCATGGGCCACTGCTGCATTTCTGCCCTCAGCCTTCTCCGATACTTTGAAGAGCCTGTCTCCATGGACCTGGGGTGACTTGATGAATTGGCATGAATTGGTGAATAGGGAATTGATAGCTTGCCAGCAGGGCTGGCATCACCAGCCAGTATGAGGGAAATGTGACAGGAACAACCAGTATTTCTTAAGGAGCTGGCACTGAAAGAGAAGTACCCTGCTGAGAGCCCTGGGGAAGCAGCTGGGACCAGAGAGGCTGGGTTTCCTATCAGATTTAGGCAGCAGGATCTGGGCAGCCTCAAGCTGGTGGAAGCAGAAAACTTTACTGACCTGATTATTGCTGGGCTGTGGTTTCTAGTTTTTCTTTGCATTGATGGCCAGAAATTTAATGGTCTTAACATCAGGGCTGAGATGATGGAAACTGCTCCAGTGATAAGGAGCTTGTTAGGGCAGGGACGTGTGATGTCATACTGTGATGCCCCAAGTTCTCCATTTCTAAAGTCCTCAGTAATAACAAAGGCAGGAAAATGAAAGACCCACAAGGCGCATTTTAAAGAACTCTGTTCACCTAAAATAAAGGGGGAAAAGGGGCAGCACGTTTACCATCACCCCTAGGACAGCCTGCAGCAGTAAAGCTGCCTTGAAGGTGCCCAAGTAGAGATGTAGGATTTGGGACTCTAGGTGGGTGAGGAAAACTCTTCTAGATGTGAACATGCACATCACATGGGTGCAGACTGGCTCTGCCTCCGATGCCAATCAGATGCAGCTCTCCCACATGGCACTGGCTGAGGCAGGGTGAGCTCTGCCCCAAAAGCCCTGGAAGGGTCAAGCAGGGCTGGAGCTGCTCCCAGGGGGCTGCAGCCCTCAGTGAGCAACACAAAGCATGTCCCCATAGGGTGGTAACGGGTGACAATAATCCCTGCCAGCTGTCAGCAGAGGTGCTCTGCAGGCTTCACAAGCAAGCAAGAAGTGAGCCTCTTGTCGCCTTTGCAAGGTCAAGAAGCCCCAGTCGGCTGGCTCCCTGTGCCTCGTGGCACGTGTACTCACCACTGGCCTGGCACATCCACATCGGCACGGAGCCAAGCTGTCTGTGATGAGGGAACCAAAACACTGTGGCCAGGAGGATTTTTCAGGCTCTTTCTTTAACCTTGGCCCAGATACAGTTTGGTTTAATAATACCTACACAGATTGCACAGATCAGGGCAGCGTTAGCCTTATCTCTAAGATGAGAGAGAGAGAATTATCTGGAATATTTTTTTCAGATAACTTCACCAGCTCTGTGACCCCACTGACAGGTTTGGCCTCAGAAGGAGGGCAGCAGCCTTTGCTCTGTGCCAGCCACAGCTCATGCTTCTCCTATCTCTAGGGCAGCTGCTATCCCGCTCTGCTTGTGAGCCTGCCCTACTTTGGACCAGCCCACAACATCTTTGATTTTGAGGTCAGTGACAGCTGCTGGCAGGCCTGGCCTTACACTGTGTTTACTTTTTAAGTAGCTCAATACAAATACAAAAATGAACAGCTTCCTTGAGCTGCTTTAACTCTTTCACGATTCCTGTTTCATTATTCAATTTCTGCTGAGGAATTGAGCATTAGATTGGGACTCATGGCCTCCATGCAGCTGTGGCCACTGACACCAGATGAAGCTTTGGACCTTCTGCTTAGTCCTGAGTTTTTTTATTGAGCCCTCACTAGTAACTGCTTTACACTGGGCACACATGTAATTTACAGCATAACTGTTACTATTTTTTGCTTGGGGATGGAGGGGATCTTTGAAGCTCTCTGGTTACCTTCTGCAACCTCTTCCCTCCAGGGGATGCAGGATTCTTCTGGTGAGGTCTTTGCCCTGTGTCACTGGCAAAGCATGCCCTGACAGCTCTTCCCTGGGCAATGAGCACCCTCCTAGCCCTTCCCCATGCAATGCATCCTCTGCCAGCCCTTCCCCAGGCAGGAGCACAGTGAATACATCCTCCACCATCGGCCAAACCCTTCCTCCACCTCAATGGGAGAGCCTTGGCCCCATGGTGACAGGCAGCCAAGGAGCGGCAGGAGGCCAGCAAGACGTCATCTCTGTGCTGGGAGCACACACTGTTCCCTTCTGCAAATGACTTGGGAGGAAGGAATTTAACTCAATTTCCTCCTTAAGAGCTCAGGCCCTTGTTCTGGGAAGTCTTTTGGGAGAAGGATTTTTATCTGGGATGCAGGAGGAGGGCAGAGAGTAGCTGTGGGGGCCAGGGTGCTTCTGGGGAAGGGTGCTTGTCCAGCTTGAATCCCCATATGTCCTCATTTCTGCTAATAGCTCTTGCACAGTTTTTTTGTAGCTCCAGGTACCAGAAAGGCTCAGAGATTAAGAGGTGGGGAGGAGAGACACTAAAACTTGCCATGGTTTAGGCAGCCCTCAAAGCGCCTCAGAGGTGCTGGTACAAAGCGTGACAGTGCCACCGTGCCTGGGGAGACACAAGAAGCATTTACAGCCTCACAAGCATGTCAGGCATGTGGAAGACTCCCTGTAGATATCCCCTTCATCTCTTCTCTGTCCCAGGGCTGCATCACTGACCCTGGGCTAGCTGCCCACATCTCTCCACCCAGGGGCTGCCAGGACCCCTGCGCCCGATGCACAGCATCTTTGTAAAAAGGTACAAGGCGAACCTTCCTCCTTGTCACATGTCTGCTTGTGCCACCTCACCACCTGAGCCACCCTTCCACGTGGCTGGTCAGCACGTGAGTCACTCTTACCCAAAAGCAAGAGCCAGTTGCCAGCCATCATGACCTCTCTGCAGTGCACCGTGTTTTCTGTTACTTGCTCCAGAGCTGCGATGGTCTCCTTTGGCTTGCTGCTGTTTCAGCTCTGCAGTGGTCTGGGTACTGGGAAGAGCCAGCATAATTATTGCTTTCAGTACTGCTTCCTCGTCATGGACATTGAAGTCATTTGGAAATTTCTGTGTTGGAAGTAGGTCAGTATAAACTCTCTCTTCAGAAAGAGGAGAAGCACAGAGGTTTAATTAACTTGCTTGGTATTGCACAGCCAGGCAATGGTGGTGCTGCCAGAAAGCATCCCTGGTCCTGGGGGAAGTGGGGACCCCTGTGGCAGGGCCCCCTCCTCCTTGTCAGACACCAGCATAATTGAGGTGCTCCTTGTTTGCTCTCCCAAACCACACTCCATTCAGCAGCTCACAAGTGCAGCCTGATCATCTGCTGAATGAGTGATAAAATTCCTGTCCTTACAGCCCTGTGGCTCACAGTTGCTGATGCCTAGATGTTCACAGGCGGTGTCTGTTTCAAAGCAGCAGAAGCTGGCAGTGATGTAACTCAGCACTAAAAATAGCCCAGGGAAGAGCCCCTGAAGCAGCAGGAGAAATTGCAGGGAAAGGATAGATGGGAGGGCTGAATTCAAAAGAATTTACATTCCCAGTAAATGCTGATTCAGTCCCTCCTCTTGACATTGCCTGGAGCACTGGTGCTCCAAGGGGGATGGGCCAGGAGTGCTTTCTGCTGCTGGCTTCCTGGGAGACCTGATGGACCATGTTCATCCCAGCTGGGAGAGAGCACTGCTTGTCTCCATCCTTCCTCTCGTGTGGGTCTTTTCATTTGCACCCTTAGCCATGGAGAATTGGTGGCAAAAACTCTAGGTGGGTGATTGGCAGTATGGAGAACCTGTAGAAAGTGCCAGGTGGGTGGAGGTCCCAGCCACAAACACACATGTTCGTGTGTCTGCATCTGCCAGCCACTGCATCAGTAGATAAGGGACGACCTGTGGATGTGATCTGCCTGATCTTTCTGCAAGGCCTTTGACATGGTCCCCCACAACATCCTACTTGCCACGTTGGAGAGATACAGATTTGATGGGTGGACCATTCAGTGGATAAGGAATTGGCTGGATGATCGCATCCAGAGGGCAGTGGTCAATGGCTCAAAGTCCAGATGGAGAACAGTGACAAGTGGTATCCCTCAGGTGTCGGTACAGGGACCTGTCTTGTTTAACATTTTTATCAATGACATAGTGGGATCGAGTGCACCATCGGCAAGTTTGCAGATGACACCAAGCTGAGTGGTTTCACCTGGAATACTGGATCCAGCTCCAGAGCCCTCGGCACAGGAAGGACATGGACCTGATGGAGCGGGTCCAGAGGAGGGCCATGCAGATGATCAGGGAGCTGGAGCACCTCTCCTACGAGGACAGGCTGAGGGAGCTGGGATTGTTCAGCCTGGAGAAGAGAAGGTTCCGGGGAAACCTAATAGCCACCTTCCAGTACCTGAAGGGAGCTTACAAAAAACCTGGAGAGGGCCTGTCTACAAAGGCCTGGAGTGAAAGGATGAGGGGTAATGGGTTTTAAATTAGAAAGGAGTGGATTTAGATCACAAATAAGGAGGAAGTTCCTTACCATGAGAGTGGTGGAGCACTGGAACAGATTGCCCAGGGAGGTGGTTGAGGCCCCATCCCTGGAGACATTCAAGGTGAGGCTTGACAGAGCTCTGAGCAACCTGCTCTAGTTGAAGATGTCCCTGCTCTCAGCAGGGGGGCTGGACTAGATGACCTCTAGAGGCCCCTTCCAACCCAGACATTTCTCTGTTTCTATGTTACAGCATGTATTGTCAGAGGACAGGTCTGCTATTGAGTGGAGCAATCAGCTCAGGAAGTCCTCAATGAAATAACTACAAAATTTGCAATAGCTGAGCCTGGTCCTTCATGATGCCCTTCACACAAATCTGAACTTCCCTGCATGGCCATGGGTCCAGGAGGGCTTGGAGCTCTGGAGCTCACAGCCACTGCCAGCCTGAACTGCAGTACCATAGGCCCTGCCATGAACACTCAGCTCAACAGGGGGGACAACCCCATTGAGGGGAAGGATTTTGCTCTTCCACAAATAAAGAGGATTTATTCTGAGATGCACTGGACCTCCTGGATTAGAAGAACCTGGTAGAGTTTTTCTCCTTCAAGGTGGGATGAAAAGGCTCATCTGCAAAGCTAAAAGATACATGAGAGTATGTTCTGACTTCTACAGCATCATCTCCTCCCTGATGGCTGAAGTAAGGGGCAGACTGGTAGGTGGCTGCTCAGAGGAAAGCTAACAGGTGGAGCAGGCAAAGTGAAGGAACAGGAGGAAAAACACATCCAAGCTCCTCCTCAGAAGATAAAATGAGAGCAGTGGGGACTACCTCCAGAAACAGATCAGATGGTAGAAGGGAAAAGGAGGGAGGCTTTGATTCCTGCAGCAGAGGGTTAGTGTTGGTGCATCTGCAGCACCAGCCTGTGGTTTTTCAGTTACTACAGGCTTGGTGAGCAAGGGACAGAGCTGACAGCGAGTCAGTGTCATCGCAAGCCAGAGACATGCTTGACTGCATGAAAAAGCAAGTACCACAGACAGCACCTGGCCCATCTGCAGCAAGATGGATGGTGGTGAGTGAGGCATCATGAGCTCTTTCCTTCCTGCACAAGAGGTGCCCTGTGATGTGTGAAATACAGACAGTCCCCTCCCAACAGCTATTTTTGACAGCCATTTATTTCTCGTTTGACTTACTGATGCAAAATCTTGAAAGCATTAAATACTTTGAATGGGGACAAGAAGTTTTCTCTAAGTGGTTCTTTAATGAAGGGAGGTCAATGAGGGATATCTGCTGCTGTCAAACCAAAGTTTCTGACTTTCTCTTGCCAGCAAACACCTCCCAGAGGGTCTTCTGGGGCTGGCCTTTATCCCACAGAAATGCAACTGGAGCAGGATTTGTAGTGTATCTCTGGGCAAAACCAGGTTGTGCTAAGTGGCTGCAGAAGCAAAAATGGAAATCAAAGGCTGGAGGTGGCAGGTTTAAAGCTGCTGAAGGACAAGATGACTTATTTTTATTGATATTTATATCTGAACTGGCTTTTCCCTGCCCTAAATAGTTTTTGCTGTGCTGAAGAGTACCGGTGACATTTCAGCAGTGCTAGGTGGTAAGTGTGGTGGGGTGTGCAACCACAGGATGCCAACTAAACCCCAGTATTGCCCATCTTGGGAAGTTCTCAGAATGTTCCCTGGAGGAGTTTCAGATTTGAGTCGTGCTCTTCTTCGCATGCTGGGGTGGTTGGGGCTATTTTGCTGAAGCAGAAGCCTGAAATTTTGACTGTATAGAAGGCAGAGAGCAGTAGCTTGGGGTGAGCACACAACTGCTTTGCAGTGAGGTCTAGGTACACCAACAAAGACTGAGGGTCTCTGCGCAAAGCCTGGAGTGGAAAGCGCAACTCCAAGCACCCGAGACTGGCCCTAGGCAGCACCATGATAAATATAATTTTTTCACAAACAGTAACAAAAATAGAGATAATTATTCTGGCCTGCTGAAATGGTCCCTGTGCTGCTGCCTGGCCCTGCAGGATGGGGAAAGGAGCAGGGAGATTTATTCACCAAGGAGCGCCACGGGGAAGCTCAGAAAAAGGAGAATCAGAGAGCAAAGCTGTAGGAGGGCAGGTGCTGGGGGATGGAGCCACCACAGCCTACGAGTGCAAGAAGAACTGAAAGTTCCGTCTCTTTCTGGCTTCAGCTGCAGCTGACATGTTTGCCCACTGAGCACAGCAGCACTGGCATGGAAGACAGGAGCAAAGGACTGAACCAAACCTGTGGGTTTGGGTCACTACTCTGGCTACAGAGTCTGCAGCAGGGCTGTGAGCTGCCCCAGGCACACACCCCACCAGCCCGAGACATTCCTAGCACACTGTCCCAGAGAGGCGGGAAGATCACATGGTGATGCCAGAGCAGCCACAGCTGCATGCCCCCAGTGATATCAGTGTGCACCCGGGGTGGGGGGTCCTGCTTGTGCATTTAAAAGCTCTGCCTTGCTCTGCAGGAAAGCTTAGAAAAGACTGTATGGAATAAACCTTCTGGCCTCTCCTAACCTTTGTGCACTTGCTATCAATGTATTGTTCTTTTTGTTTTGGTTTGGGTTTTTTTTGACAGGTGATTGTTTTATCCTAAAATAACACTGGAATTCTGCTGTGGCAGCAGTTCACTAGGTAAGAGGGAGTCCCATGGGAGAGTTACAGCCTCAGCAGACAGGACTGATGAAGGGAGTGGAGTGAGGGGACACAGCAATAACAATTCCCTGTTACGGGGAACCCAAGCTAGCTTTGTTAGCAGCCTACAGACAAGGTCTCCAGGACTCATGGCTGAGTGGGCAAGACAGGCTTTCTTGCCTAGATGGGATGCCCAGGAGTGGGTCTGGCAGGAGTCCTTGATCTCTGGAGGCTGACAATTCCCCCTGGATGGGATACAAAGTGGTTTGCATGTCTGCTGGCTCAAAGGCAGCCCTTTATTGCTGCCTTCTTTTCCAATTGCTCTCCTGCATCTTCCCCAGGCAGTGGAGCAGGAATTGGGCATACACAGTAAGTTCAGGACTTCTGCAGAAACCCAACAAGTGCAGGTAAGCTGGGCTGTGTCATTCAACCCTTTCCTGGCAGGCGAGCAGCCTGCCTGGCTGTCCCTTTTCAGCGCACCGTGCTCCCCACTCTCCTGAAGCATAGCCAACAAATTAAACCTTAAACCCTAAGATACAGATATTTTTTGATTGTAGTTCCTGGGTCTGCTGAGACCAGTTAAAAGGAACTTGAGTAGAGAAAAAACTTTCCATTAATCACAGCCTTTTGCAGAAGAGCACAGATCCTTCACTTGTGATTCTTTTGCCCTGGCTCATCGAGCAGCAGCTGTCAGTTCTCCATCCCTGCAGATCTTGAGAAACCTGGGAGCCGAGCTTCCATCCCAGAAAACAAAGTCCAGTTGCATTTTATTTTTGTGACTCATTTATCAATTTGTAATTGCTCAGGAGTAATAGAAAGTTCCTGGCAAGGGCCAGACCTGCCCAGCAGGCGGTGAACTGCTGTGTCTCAGGCAGTTGGCTTTGCTGTTCTCCCATGCAAAAAAAAACTGAACCAAACCAAAAAATTCCATCATTACCCTCCTTCTTCCAGCTACATTCTAATAATTATTATTTTTGACCCTGAGAGGCCTGAGGATAGAGCATGGAATCTATTTCCATGCAAGACAGCTTTAAAGTATGGCTTTTCCCTGCTACTTCATTAATTTAAGTGCTGTCCTCCTTTACTGGCCTGGCTTTTTGAGTCCTGAATCAGACACATTGTCTGATGAAATGTTTTGCAAGTAAATAACAGCTAGAACCACGTGCATTAATTTGAACTACCGCAGGCATGGTAAAATCAGCACAGACCACACCATGCTGACAAAGCATAGGATTAAGATTGTGGGTGAAGACTATGTAGTTAAAAAATTGGTTTGGATTGGAACTGGTTTGATTTGGTGAGAAGTGGATGGATTTTGTGGGGTTTACATCTTTTGATTCAGGGTCTGTTTTCATATAAATGAAATTTTGCCACCCTTATCATGGCAAGAATAGTATTGAACTAGGGAACTTTATATCAGTCCTGTGCTCCCTGTAAGAGGAATGATCCCTAGATCCTTAGTGGGGAAACAAAAAAAAAATCAATATGCATGAACTTTATGCTCAAGGGTGTTTCCTCTGGATTATGGATTTGAGACAGCCCAAGAGGGAGAAGTTTGCTCTGCTGCTTCCTATATTGTACCAGTCCTGTAAATAACAGGAAGTGCTTGCTCTTTTAAACTGTCAGTCTGGCACTTCTCACTAGCTTTTTAAAACTGTACATATAAATATATATGTATATATGTGCACACAAGGGAGGGGGAGGTATTTGTGGAAGCGGGATGATTATTGCCTATTTATTTTGCAAATTATTTTGTCAGTGGGAGAAACTGATTGCCTGCATGAGCAGATCCTCCCTGGCTTAAATGTTGAATCTCCTTTGTCTTGGCAAGGAGGAGGAGGGTTGAGGAGCATTGCTATTGCAGTCACTCCTAGAGCTAAGTGTCTTATTCAACAGTGTTATGCCACTGCTCAGGGTGAAATGTTCTCAAGAAGTGGTACTGAGTCACCTAGAGCACAAGGCAGCCAAAGGATCAGCCTCACTTTTATGTGTGGGGGCACAGCTTGCTGGAGGTTCATCCTAGAGCTGATGGGATGGGGGACTGGAAGTCTAGAAATTAACCACAAGATGTGTGGCTGGAAAGGGCAGTGGGGGAATTGAAGGCTTGCCAAGCCAGGCTCGATGTTGGTATCTTACTACAGGCATGAACTGTACCAGCGAAGTTAATCGCAGGGGAGGCAGGAGGTGGCTGAGTAACTCCTATAGCTTAGAACTGCTCCCCTGCTAATTAAAAGGAATGGAAAGAAGCACAGGAAGGAGCAAGGCTTGAGGAAATCTAATACTGCTGTGAGCATGTGGGAATATTTCCAGCCTCTGGAGGGATTGTGCAGCCACCCACGGGGGAATGGTCCCAAAGGGTAGCACCTCAGCTCCCCTCTCCCTTTGGCAGGGTAATATAAATCAGGTGGGAATTCTGGACTAGCTCTGGGCTTGCAAATGGAGATTAAAACTAGTAGTGTGCATCAATTATCTCCAGCGGTAACTGACGGTCTCTTCAGTAAATTACAGACCTGCTCTCATGAGCAGCTTCAGCCCAAAGAAGCTTGGATTTAAAACAAAATATTTAAATATCGAAGAGAAGACAACAGTTTGGATGGTGAGAGACACATATGAAAACAGATTTGAAATTAAGTTAATCATGATGGCACCAGCCAGATAAATGGGGAAACTCTCAACAGGCAGCCCTGCTTGGCTTTGACTGTCAGCCTGAAGGACATAAGAGGCATATTTAAAGTGGTGAGAACCAAGGGGTGTAACTGTTTCTTGCACAGGACTGTGTGCGTGCTTGGACTTTAGAACAAGGAGAAATCAGAAATCTCTCTCCCTGTGAACCTCTTTGGTGAATTGAAGCTCAACTCTCCAAGCCAAGGAGCCATTCCAGAGCCAGAAAGGCTCTCGTCCCACGCAGAGGTAGGCAGGCAGGGAGTGGAGGTGGGATATTTGAGTGAGGTGCTCTATGTATGCAGCCCTGCCCCAGTAGCCCATGGCCAGAAAGGTTAGGTCCGTCTGGAAACAAAGGATGCCTTTTGCTGGGTGTGTTGTACAGCAAAATTGTGGTGGCTTGTGTGGTTCTTAGCTCTCTGACTTTTATCTAAATGAAATGCAGAGTAAGTTGTATCTAAGTGGAGTTTTTCTGTCTCATTAGTGTGATTAAACGGATGCTAGTGTGTTACTAAATTCATTGTCAGAGAGACTGTTGCTTAGTAATTTAAAATGCAATTATCTCATTATTCAGTCATTTTTCCTTACAGTGATGGTGGGTCTGTTGTTACAGGCGCATTCATGGACTTGAATACAAACCCTGACAAAAACATTAGGCCACAGGCTCTGGGAAGTCATTCAGGGTAAACCTGAGGAGGGGGAGCGTCTGGGCCTTCCAGCTGCATATACCTGAACAAATTTTTTAGTGGTATAAAGACAGAAATGCAGAACTAATGGGTGAGCTCAGTTATATGGTCCTACGAGCCTCTTCTGCTTCAAGGGCTTGACAGATGCTCATCCCCAGCCCCCTCAGCAGGGTGAGCTGGAGAAGTACCCCAGTCATATCCATACTAACAGCAGGCCTTACACGTGGACAGAGATAAACCGCTTTCAAATGGACACCCAGGCAAAGTTGAGGAGACCCCTGCTGTGGGTGCTGTGGTCTGCAGTTCAGGAAGGTTTCACTCCAAAGATCGTTAAGGGCACTGGAAGTGGAAACCCAACCGTCCTGCACAGGACCAGCGCCGGGCTGAGGGCGCCTGGGTGGGGGCTCGATGCTTGGAGACAAACAAGGAAGGGCACGCAGAGGGGCCAGCTCAGGCAGACGCGTTCGCCTAGCAAAGGAGGAGGCCGTGTCTTGTGCGTGCCTCGCAAAGCTGAGGCAGGTTGTGCGCTGAGGCTGGCAGCCACGGAGGAACTGCTTGTCCCCGTGGCCCAGC